>JAGVSQ010005829.1:4459-17164 GCA_022683975.1 Rhyacophila evoluta
GCATCAGGCCTGACGACAAATCACTAAAACTGCAAGACGTAATTTAGAATGATACTGTGATTAATATGATCTCTTAATAAGTGATAATATGAGTAGCGTAGCTACTGAAAAGCAGTTGGAGCAGGCTGCTCTAGGAGCACGAATCAAAGGGGGCGCAAGTAAAGTGAAATTAGCTACAAAAAAAACGAGAAACCAAAAAGTCTAGATTTTACTTGCTGAAGGCTGCAGAATTTGTACGCTACTGAATAATATTTATTGTAAAACTAATATAAATATATTTTTCGCTGTAAAACTGATCTTTTGCTTTAGAAAGCTGTCAGTGATCATGGTAATGGGACGTATGTATGCTGAAGAAACCAACTTACTACCTACTAGTTTTGAGGTATTCGAGGAAATATAGGATTGAATTCTTACAAATTTTTCAATATTCCATTATTTTTGCTACCAAGAGATTTTTATTACCAGCTGTTTTCTTTCGTAAAAATAAATGAAATATTCTCGTTCGATATTTTAAAATAAATCTAAAACTAAATGTATAATATGCGTATATATATAATATCAACCAATTTAGTAAATAGTATTTATTTTCGACGTCATATGATTGATTGAACAAAATTAAATTGGCTAAAATCCTTGGAAACATACGTGGATGTGTGATTTAAATACCAAGCAGGATGAGATGACTCCGGGGAGTACATTGGCCGTCACAGCTAGTTGATTTTCAGGGGCGTTCGAAATGTCAACTTATACCATAGTATGATGGAAAATTAACATAATTCACTTGATACACACTGTTAAATTATTCCGAGAAAAAATGAACAAATTTTGTATGTTTCATGTTTGTGAACAGCATCCTTTTCGCTGTTTATTTTTACATTATTTTAGTGAGATGCAGTTGACTGGATTACATTTTTAGAATTCATCGATTGTAATCCATTTATTAAAATATTTAATAAGTCCATATGTATTATTTATTCAAAGTTTTGTAAAATATCTACTTAGATCAAGGTTGTTTTTGTTTGTTAAATTAGTTGAAGATTTCATAACGTACAAAAACACTCTCCATTGTTCTAATGGGAAATTAATCTTACATAATATCCATATTTAACCTTTCGAGTGCTAAACAAAGATATATCGCTATTCGTGATAACAGTAAGTTACATTAAAAACAATCTCTTTGCAATCTTTAGATTTAGATTTTTTTAAATGGCATGCACAATAAATAAGAATGGTATTTATTTTGGTATCACGAAAATAATTTTTTTTACCGAGTATATTCTGAAAGCGAAAGGTATGGATTTCCGCTGTGTGAAGACATGATCGTATTGAGATTCAACTAACGGAATTCCAGTTCTGCATTTTTAAATTTTCAAAAATCCAGCATATGTCCCAGCAGCTAATCTCTCAGCTTCCGGGGAGATAGATTATTTACTTATTATGCAAAATAATTGTTAATCGAATGATAACAGTATGTAAATAGTTAACAATGGATATGATATATATGTATACGCAAGATTTGGTCTATTTCGATTCGAACATTTTAAACGTGGGCCGTCACTCGATAAGTTTGTAAAACGCTGTAATAAATAGTTAAAATATACGCGTAAAATGCGTAATGGACTCATTTTTTAACAGCAATCGTTTTATTCGGCGGCAAGCGTAAATTCAATTTAATTTATAGCTTGGAAATGGCATCACCTGTTCATTTGAATTGTTTTCCAGTAGTCAAGTCCAATGTTTTGATTTGAATTGCTTACTTTTCTAGCGCTAGTCATTTTTTACGTGCGTTGTACCCCGATTCTCTGTTCTTGCTGCCTCGCCCAATGTCAAGTGAATGTCCGTCCGTTGATTTCATTAAAAATCTCCACTATAATGTAATCACTTAGACGAATTCTAGCATGTCCGAACTCCATATTACACTGCTATTCACTCCGACTTCTTTTCTAATACAATACTTACCATCGGGTTATCTCTTTTTATTTGTGATTTGCACGAAATTATAAAAGACTTTCTGTGAATTTCTTGATCTGCATTTAAACAACGACTTTGTAAAAAAAACTATTATAAATTCCGTTATCGCATCATTTTCGATTTTGTCATTTAATCGGTCACCACTATTAGTGATTTTTTGTGTTTACCGTCGACTCTTGCGGGAAAGATAAATGTATTAAGTATCTTTTTTAAAAAAATCTTTTTCAATACATAGTTCTGTTACATAATAATCGTTATCGTTTGGAGGAAGACATGTTCAATTAATGAGCAGCAATTTATAATAAATAATAATGAAATAGTTGAAATCAAATGTCTAATTGATATTTTGTGTAATTTTTTTTTAAATGTTTTGATATATATGTGTAGGTATACATTATACATCTAAATAATGGAAGTATGTAAGTAAATACTTCGTTGCTAGAATACATAAAATTATTAATAGTATATCGGCCGTTGAAATGAAAAAAGACGTAAGCCACACAGAATTTTTTTTACAGAATACACATAAAACGTTTATATAATGATTTTGTGCGAGAGTCAAATCATTACATATACACAACCTTGATGTGCATGAAGACTGAAACTGTTGTATTATTTACTTAATATGATATTAATTTAATAAGTGAAATATATTTCCTGGTCACAAATTTGACAAGTCATCCTTTTTGCAAACTTAAAATTTAAATTTAGACCTTAATTCGACATTTTCAGCTTACATCCTTTTGATAAAGCATGTATTAAGTTGTATACATTGTGACTGTCGAGTAAAAGTCATTTTTAAAGATTGAGGGTTACTTTCTTTCTCCTTTTTACAATCTCTATATAAAATTTAACTACTCAAAAACATTAGCCTTTGTATTATCACAAAAATAATGAAAATGCCTGCTGCCATTGTTAATTTCGACATATTCACACATTTCTATAATATATAAATGTATGTTAAACGTAACGCACGTGTGGCAATTTCATCTGTAAAAAGGCTTGTCCTCGACAGGCTCTGGTTTCGCTTGTCTTCTTCATAGGCAGATATAATATACTGAAGTCGAGTTGAGATCTAAGACATGTTTATTTCTTTGGCGCTCACTATGATCTCTGAAACCGTGAAAAATTCGTCGTCTGGTGAGTCTACTTGAATGTAATTGAATTCCGATTCGGCTCGATTTAAGTTGTGCTTTATACAGAAAATCTCAGTACGTGCGGGATCTATTCAATCTTTGGGTCGTAGAAAAACAAATTATATGCAATAGTCTTTTAAGTAGTAAATATTTTGGTTCTATTTCCATTACGAATGTAGAGCATACTTATTTTAATCGACATTCATCTTCGTCGACAAGCCAGGCAAACCGCCAACCTTCAATGCCGAGCTATTCACTTGTGGGCTCGCTTATCCACCTGACCACCAAGGCCTACTCGGCCATACTCAGCTAGTATACTAGTATTAATTTCAATATCACGGTTAGACAAAAGAAATTACAAACTCGTATACATTATATTACCATATTTGCAGAGTTTAATAGTAAATAGTTACATATATTTATAAAATTAAATGTTTAAAGTTTAATTATTTTTTTTCGATTACCGTTTCCACTGTGACACTACGGTGAGATAGTTGATAATAATCAATGCTGTGACCATCTTAATGTTTTAAGAGAAATAATTCTGTAGAATCCAGTAGAACCATCAGCCATTGTGACGTTACAGAATACGTGTCATTTATCTGTTTAAAGTACGATAGGATCTCACTGTCTTCCAACATTAATCAATTATTTTACCACATCTGTTCCCTATGTAAAACATTGGCACCTCCAAGATTCTATGTCACCCGCTAGTTGCTTTGCATTCTCCAACGTCATGCCACCGTCCCTTAATTCAACTGAGTACAACCTTGATCGCAAGAAGACAAGATTGAAATTTCCCGAAGACATCCGCAGTATGAGTCCCAGCTAGCTTCCAGCACCACGGTATGACTGTCCGTACGAGTTTCTCTCAAAGTCAATCCACCGTACCACCAGTTTTCAATTCAGGCACCTATTTTAAAGCTCAATATACAGAGTATTTGACAAGTACCATGAGTCGCTTGAAAATGACGACAAATTCCACTGCATTTCACATTGTAAATATCACACTTCGAAACCTCGGTTAAGTTCAATCCCCGCTTGATATACTATTGTGCATTGCAGAATATAACAGCAAAAAACGACCTTGTGACTTGTGTTTGCCATTCATTATTATAATACCCACGCGTTTTCTAACATTTAACGATTTATCTAACTCTCAATACGCAGTAAAAATCGATCGTTTAAATTACATAATAAATAATAGTTCAACTCTAGACCTAAATGAGATTCGGTCTCCTTTAGACACGTCCGTTTCAAATGCCAAATATGTGGTCACGCGCGTAAATCGTATTTTAAATTGATTATTTATATGTATATATAACAGGCGATAAACTGACGAACAATGCGACTTAGCTTCTACGATGGATAGCTTTCGAGTCTTTAAAAAGCTTATCATCAACGTTCAACTCTAAAAGAACATATCTGAATCTGTATCCGTCACTTTTTCGAATTTTTGTATTATTTGTCGGAGGAAATAGAAATAGAAATAAAAAAATAAGACAATAAGAGGCAAGTTCTTAATGTTTAACAGCTATTTTCTCTTCGTTAATTTTATTTTATATATCTGTTGCAAATTTTATTGTTCTCATTATAAATTTTTAATATATAGTTTTATGCATTTTAATGCAGTGGCTATTCAATCAGATGAATTCTAATATTGATATATTTTAGGGATGGATTCAAAAATGGGATAAACGCCTCATTTTTGGTCACATTGCACAGAATGCCTGACCTCAGGGTAAAAAACACGCGTAAAACATTGAACAGTGTTATAAAAATATTAAGAAAAATATAATTCACATGAGTACATGACAAGTGACGCGATCCAAGTGAAAAATGGTGAAACTTGTTTATTAGCTATTTAATAGCTGGATTCACATTTTCATTTTAAGGATGAAATTCTTTTCTAATGTGCTAACCTCACTTTTACTATAATTTAAACCACGCAGAATATCATAATGCATCTAATTGATCTTTTCCTGAAATTTCAAACGATTAAATTCCCAAAGGCTCGTGTTATAAAAAACTAGCTTCCCTCCACCACTCGCCATGTCCCCACATCCGTTATGCGGACGTCTACCATGGCGTAACGAACGTGATGCGCTCTTCATAAGTGCCAGAAGTTTCTCCGGAGCAGCTTCCCAAGACCTTGGTTGGCGTGCACTAGAGCTTGCGTGGTTTATATTAGAACTAATTATACCCTGTTAATTAATATCAAGCCTTGTTGAGAAGATATCTTGTCGTTCGCCGTAAGATTTGCAAAAATTTTATAAGCTAGAAAATTATCCTTCGCAGAAACCAAATCGCAATGGTCGACCGGTGTTACAGAAATATATGTTATATAAACGTCCATAGAAAATTGATCACAAGCGAAAACTAGTGCCATTTGTTACAGTATTCCAAATTCTTGCAAGTATCCGAGCGCTCGGATGCTATCGCATGGCCAACAATTCGTCCGATAAACCTCGACCGTTTTCACGCAAAACAAACACGTTGACAGTTTGAACCCGCGTCTTTTAACGGTAATACGAAACAGCTGAGTGGCCGTCGGCGTCACGCGTCGCGACTCTTCGGGATTTTCCGAGCCGTCAGCCTTCGGCCGTGACGACGGAGTTTTCCGGAAAAATAAATACTCGATACCAGGCGACATTGCCGGCGCCGAGATGAGGTCTTTAAACTTGTGTTTTATTGCTGTTATCGCAGGCCATCGTGATGACAATTACCTCGATGATAGCTGTAAATTAATACGTATGGTAATTAGCGGGTAATGTGAATTGTAATTGTCAATTGTTGAATGGCGATTTTATTCAAATTTATGCGACGTTAATAAATCGTGTAACTTCATTTTAAATTGTAATATCATTGATTAGTTCATAATTACTGGAATACTCTATCGCATGTTTCGTTAACGTTTTCCACGTAAACCTTCTCCGGTCGAATGGTTTCTGTAGTAGGTTTTTTTTTAACCGTTTCCGTTGAAAATGTGTGTGAATTCAATAGCAATTTTAGATACTAATAACAGCTTACTAATTTGATACATTCTTATTCGTAATCGATGGTAAATTAAAAACGTATTATACATATACTATAACGCGAAACTTTCGTTGTAAAATAAGACAATTGCGAAAGCTGTAATGTTAATATTGTCAAAACAGAGCTTTAAATTTAAATTTAGACACGTTTCTAACAAGCAAATATGTAGTCTACTGTCGTATTTTTAACGCTTTCACTATTTATTTTTTCGTCAAATTGCTCACTTGCTCATTCACCTATGTATAGCTATTTTGCATCTCTGTTTCCGTCGTTTTGACGCCGTCGCTCTGTCGCCGCGGCATCTATCGTGTCCGCGGCCTTATTCGTTGAGCAGCTTGCGTACGACACACTTTTGAAAAACCTGAATACAACATTAGTTATATGTTTTAAATTGTAGATTTCAACCTAGTAGAGATTTCAAATTAATACAGGACATGCATATAGAATGATGCAACTAGATTCATTAAATAATGAGTAATTTTTAGCTAAACGCGGAGCTCTCAACTTTTCACTTTAATCCATCGATATATGAAAGCACAAACTATAAATAAGTTGGTAATTAATTTATCGACACAGATAACTTGCTAGCAATTGTTAATAACAATTGGCATAATGTTAACCTCACCTACGGGAATAGACGTGGTGTTGTTATTTACTTACCTCGCACGTCAAAGCAACAGGTAGGCAGTGATAATTTAATATCCTGACCCGACCACATATCTCAGCCAACATCACATGCTCTCGTGATCCCCGCCGGTCCCCTCACCGTGGGACAGTCTTGCCAATAGTTATTTCAATATTTCCTGCAAACCTGTTTCAAGAGTAGCATTGTTGCCGGCCTGCGTAGGGAACGGATTCCATGCGAAACGACCAAGAATTTTGCTCGGTGCGATGAAAATTCCGCTCATACTGAAACAGCTGTTTATCGGTATCTTTAGACGCGCAGACATCTCATCATGCTGACTTTAAATGATTTATCCGCCTACAACTGATTTTAAAATAAGACACTCGATGAATGTATCTTTTATAAACATATTTTTGTTGAATTCACCTCTTGATATAGTAAATCATTGCCTTCAAACCACTTTTTTTTTATTTACACATGGCGTCAAATATCATCTCTATTTAGACAATTTGACAGAAGAACATAAAAACGATTTTTTCGTACAAATGACCCAGACTAAAAATGGACATAGTGCTCTTCGTTATGATTAAAAATATTATGAAATGAGACTTTGGTGCACATTACTATTGTCTCTTTTAATCATTGTTTTAAACACAAAAAGGTTCTGTAATTCTGTCATTACTGTTTTCATAATAGTGTCAAAGCGATATAACGTAATGCTTAAAGAATTGTATGAAATGTAAGTATTCATAATTGTCATCTGTCATTGTGTTGGATGTCCGGCGAAAATCACAACCTTGCTCACAGAGAAAATTGCTGAATTTTTTAGGCATTAGAAATCATTTTCTCGTTGATGTTATGTGCTAAATATATCAAGGGCTGTCGAGAAAATTACTCCGACTTCCGTACCCCCGTCTCTAATGGATTGCTTCTTTTGGCCATATAAAAAGTTGTACTCAAATCTAAAAATGTATTGAGTAACGGACAAAAATCACTTTCGAATTACATACGATACTTGCAAACGTCAAATACCAAAACAATATTTTAAATCTTGATGGCAACATCCACTTCTTTATTTTACAGTTGGTAGTGCTATTAAAAAGATACTTCGTAGATTTTTTTTTATAAAAAGAACTTCATTGAAAATGTGAACTTATCTAAACTTTTCTTGACATAATAGCATTTTGCAAACTTTCTTGTAGTTTCTTGAACAAGTTACTCGTAATAAAGTGTGTAAAAGTAACTTGAAAAGATTTCTGACTCGCTTTCCCCTTCACCACCTATCCACATCCGTTATGCGGACGTATACCGTAGCGTAACGAGCGTGAGGCGTTCTTCATTAATGTCATAAGTGTCCCAGGAGCAGCTTCCCAAGACTTAGGTTGGCATGCACTAGAACGTGCGTGATTTCCATTCTAACTAATTATACCCTGTTAATATCTAGCCTGGTTGAGAATACATCTCGTTCGCTTTAAGATTTTTCAATTTTTTTAAAAGCTGGAAAAGTATCCTTCGTAGAAACCAAGTAAACGTAAGGCCGGCCGGTCCGACAAATGGTCTAACCGATTTGAGTAGCTCTTGTATTTCAACCGACATATGGGGACACTCCCAGAGAATGTGATTGGCATCCGGCGTTTCGTCACATAAGCAAGTAGGAGATTCTATAAGACCAAGCTGACAGAACTTGGAGGCAAAACCATCGTGATCGGTTAAAGAACTGGGAAGTCCAATGATTTCAGACTGTAGTTTTAGTTTTCCAAATACGATTAGTATTAAAAATTTGCGATGTCTATCTCACTGCCACCAATGCTGAATATGTGAATGATTAATAATACTTCAAAATGGCCACAAGCTTGCTTTAATCTAACCAAACAATGCCAAAAAGAAATTCGTGATCTTCTAAGAATTGTCTTTGATATGCCTCCCCGCCTTGAGATCTCTGTTGTGAAATTCAAGATTCTGCTTTGATAGACTGAAATAATGAATCGAATTAATGCGTTGTTTGGACTCGAGCTGCGTTCATTGTCAGGTTAAACTTTTCTCATCAGGTTAATTTAAACAAGTAATCTGCGTACATCTATTATAAGAACGATAACCTCGCATTGTTTTCTGTCTTGCCATTCTTTAACGAACTTAATATTTTCATTATAATCGTCAGTGGTGACCTCAAAGTTTCGTATTAATCCGGCAAAATGCGCAAACAAAATCTCATTGTCTAATTGGCGGGACGAACAACACCATTGTCCGGTTGCGGAATCCACTGGAAGAAGCAGATACCCTCAATCTCTGTATCTCATTCAGTTTGGCTTTCTTCTTTAGTCGTTTTTTTTAACAGCAACCATTTTGAGATATGAGGCATACTCAGGAATTGCAAATTTTGATAAAACAAAAAGGTTCTAAATTCGAATATAAATTTTTACGATCGAATTTCGAAGTCACCTTTTCAGTTTTAAAAGTTTCTCTGCTTTCCGTGTTCCGTATTCGAGAAGCATTCTCGTTTTTTTTAATCGCCTAATGTGTGTACAACAATTCGAAATTCAAAATTATATTCATGGAGACGAATTTCGTTATGCAAATCGCTAGGCATATTGACCTCTATATTGTGAAGATGTACGGTGAATTTTTTTTTTTTTTTGCTATGATTATTTTTTGATTAATCAGTCATAGGGGCCCGTATTCTTTATATAAATAATTATACCAGTATATTAAAAAAATATTAATGTTGATCCAACTTCGAAACCGTCCTTCGATGCCGAGCATTTCACAAGCGCGGGTGTTAATCACTCCATCCACAGCAATGACAGTTACCTTAAATTTAGTTTTATATTTTTTAAATATTGCTGCAACAAAATATTATTTACTTCTAATAGCTAATTTTATTTATGAATCATTTTAAAACAGTGATTCGGCGCTGGAGCAAGGTTAAATCCTGCAACTGCATAAAAAAGGATTATCGACAAAAGAAATATGTAAACAGTAAAATACCACAACATATCCAATTTCAATTCGTAGTTTGTATGAAACAATTTATAGTAATAATAATTATTATGAAAATATCAAAATTTTGTAACAGCAAAAGTTAGGTTGTATTTTTTTTAGAAAATGTAGCAGAAAAAATGCATATTTAATTCAACTCTTGCCATACAGTCTCAAAACCTGTGGTGCTGATTCCCGAGTTTCTAGTAAAAAAAAATTATGGATCAATTATTTTACTTAGCCATAAAGATCAGTTTATTGTGTATTCAAAGACAAATAACAGAATATAAACGGCGGAAACAAAAGAGGCGACATGTCTAGGCAGATATTCTTTACTGACTGATGACTGTATCTAGCTGTTTTATATACTTCCTCTCGTCTCCTCTGGGATGTAATGATATCATGCAAATGAGTAATAAACACTGCCATTACACATAAACCAACGTCTCCTGGTACACACGTGTGTATGCCAGTCGTAGATATAATACGAAATAATTATCTCTGTTGATATTGGTCAGTATTTTTGCTTCGCAGTGAAATCATTGAAGTTATAGGGGATTTTTTATGAAGAATACACAAAGTATGAAAACTTTACAATCAATATTTATAGGCTGATTATAATATGTCAAATCAAGATGACATACATTATATAATCATTACAATTTAATACTTTAGTATAACTGAGCGAATGTATACAGGATGAGGCCCCCTGTTTTACCAATATGATTTACAATTGATAGCATCCTTATTCGCTGCTAAAAGAAAATTATACTTAGGTCTAACTACCAGCCGTTTATCTCAAGCGAGCATACGTTCAGAATCTGTGGTCGGATTGAGTACTGTGCGTCGAATCGCATTTTATTGTACAAGTGCCGTTCCCATGACACTTTTCGCGAGCGAGCGAGACGGACGGTCACCCCGCAGCGGACCTCCTCTAATCGCGCGGAATGCGGACGAAATTGAAACTCGACATTTTCTTCGCTTTTAAATTTTCTCAAAAGTTTTCATCTGCCGCGACGCCATTCATCAACGTCGTCATCAGTCATCTTCATCGCAGATGTGATCTTGATGATGATTTATGATGAGGTATTATCATCAGCGTATATTCTACGGCATTGATAAGTTCATGTCTGCGATTTAAAATTTAGTTGTCACATACATAACTGTTCTTCATGTTTGAATTAAAATAATTAATTGCTACATTACATAGTTGAATATACGAGTCAACTATCAATGAACTATTACAAATTATCGTAAATATTTTGACTAAATATATCGCTCATGACAAATAAATAAAATACACACAAATAATAGGCAAAAATTTTGCAGAAGATGAAAAAACTCTTCTTTAACTACCATTATTACATCAAGTTCCACATTTTTAAGTATTACTATTATAAAACCAACATTTTTTAATGTCGACATTAAAAAAATACGGAATTTCATTTGATAATATTGATTATAAAGAGTTCTTTTCGTGTCTCGTATTTTTTTCTGTCTGGTATTCAAGGTATACTTCTCTCCCTTTTGTTGTCTGACAAACAATCCGCAATGTGAAAAATACTTTCACATTGCGAATATCCATATACTCCACTTTTGGGGTGGATATCTTCACACTGTGTGGATCCATATGCTCCACTTTCGGGGCGAACATATATAAAGCGAGGTATTGCTTTGTCGTGAGCGACATGTTTGGATTTCTTCTTATTTTTACTTATCCATCTCCGCCTCCTACGTGGAATACATGACAAACATGTGGCATCTTCATGGTTGCTTTAACCCATTTATCATTTGCGATCCGGCTTTCACCTTTCGGCGTCTTTTGAATACACACGATCGAAACACATCGTTTGCATGCATATATTAAGCTTCGGTCTGCCAAAAGACGAAACCTAGGCTGTAAATAATGATGAAAAGATTGAGCTCGTTATACCATGTTAGTCTTTCTCGTGTTGTTTTCACATGTGTGTTTCACTTGAGCACCTCTACATGAAGTTTTCGTTGATATTTAACCATTCACGCTTGCGTAGATTTAGTTTCAATTGTTTTGTAAGTGCGTACTTAGTAATTACATGGTATTGTGGCTTAAAAAACAATCTTCCGTCCACAAATATATATGTATTTTACTTTTCATAATATTATTGAAAATAATGTTTTATTTTACCCAATATAGTTCACTTCTAGTTCAAAACATTGAAAGTTTTGTCATATTTACACCTACTCAATTCGGCTGTCCAATTTTAAAACCTTATTTTTACCATCTCATTGGTACTGTGTTATAATGCATACACTACTATCTAATTTTTGTGTAAAATTAGATTGCCAAAATATCAAAATTTCAAGCGCTTGTTGGTAGAACATTATTTTTCATCTCCCTGAATATTTAAAGTTAAAACACTAGATTTTGTATTTAGGTAGCCGAATTGTTCTCGGCATCAGATTGTTAACAATTCAATCTCGATTCAACAGATACAGCTCAAATTTCTACTGCGAAGAAAATATTTTATTGACAGCATAATTGAATTCATATGTTTAAATTAAATAAACCTCTTCTTTTCCAGCCGCAACCGGAATGCCGAGTATCTTTGCGAGGAGACGTGAGCGGCGGCGAGAGCTGCACCGACGGCTTCGACGACTCGTTCGAGGACGGCGACTTCGACTACCCCGGCGACGAATGGACGGCTGGTCCTCCATCGCCGTGCGACGTGGACTTCGAAAACGCCAACGTCCTCATCAACGGCCGAAGTAACATGTCCGTTGGTGCCAAAAATCGGGCTAAGGTAAGATCAATTTCCAATACACGAGGTCTTTGATTTCACATGTCTATTTTTGGTTGAAACCATTATTTGAGTACACTTGAGTTTTTCTTGTTTTTTCTATGATGGTATGACTGAACTGAATAACGATTAATCTAATATATAAAAGTCAAAATATGTATGTTCGTTCGTTCGTTCGTTTGTC
>JAGVSQ010005830.1:0-10739 GCA_022683975.1 Rhyacophila evoluta
ATATACTCCTCTTTCGGAGTGGATATCTTCACACTTTGTAGATCCATATGCTCCAAGTTGGGATAAAAAAAATAATATGATACAATATGTATTTTTTTTACATAGTATATCTTGTTGAAATGTATAGTGTATATATGTATACTGTCTAACATATATATTTCAGCAGTATTATTTCTCTAAAAAAGTCATTATCAATCGAATCAATAAACTATTTCCCTTTCATTAGTGGGTTAAGTTTTTATGCATACACGTTATAAACATTAAAATCTTTTACTGCTATTCAACTAATAACATAAAATCAATCGAATTGAATATGCCGATTTGTAAACAATGCTCTTTTATTTCAAAACAACGAACAAAATAAACTAAAAAGCTAGTCCGAATTGGTAAGGATGTGTATGACATCACCATTTCCGCTCCCATTTCGGAATCAAAGGAGTACTTGAGATCAAATTTGAACCAACATGACTGATTTGTGTGAAATTTTATGTGTTTCTGTGAACAGCAATATGAATAATCTTTCCTTTCTTTGCAAATCATAATAATCATAGAAAGAGCATAAGGGGAAAATTCGATGCTGAAGTCAACTTTAAAAAAAAATAATTCTACTCTTAACATATGATATAATCTTAATGATTATCTCATATCATTGATAAATCTATTTAGTATTTATATTAAGACAAATCATAACATTTTATTGAAAAATAAAAGAATCCATTTGAAAATAAGGCGCACGGACGTACATGTACGTCCATACTCCTCAAAGGATTAATGTTGTTAAAAAAGTACTAATTTTTACAAATTCATTCATTTTCATTCTTATTAATACAATATTAGTTTAGTTAGTTAGGCGAATGAGGGTGTACTCTATCGGAAATGATTTTAAATTCAAAATTACTTTAACTTTGTAAATTTTCATGTCAATAGAGTGAAAATTGGTAAATTTATCTGGTGAAAATTTCGTAACATAATTTGTACAGTGACAGAGTAAATGTGATACTTCCGGCCCGTTTCCTTTCTCGTTATTCTTATCTGGGCATATTACGCGCTGGTAGCGAAAGATTTTCCGGCAGACTGGACGTCGGAAAAGCGTCGATGTTTTTGTGAGAGGCGTCGCGGCGTCCTTCCTCGATGCTTGATCGACGTTTGACGTCCCCCTGGCCCGAACTCACTCACCTCATCGCAAACTCGATTGATCCACCGGCCAAGTGTGATTATTGGCTTAAACACGGTCGGCCTTATATGTCATTTGGTTTATTTTGAAATGTAAGGCTTTGAATAAATAGTGCTTTATCGATTAGAGTTTTTATTGTGGCGCAGACAATACGTTCTTGATTAATGCGTATTTTTTTGAATATGCATTTGTTACTTTAAACTTCATTTTAATTAATCAAGTTGATAGAAATTTCATATTTGAAGGGACCAGTTAATAGTATTTTTAATCATTGCTTTTAATGTTGCAATTATTTTTAATATTATGACACATTAGTTGATAATCTTCGGTCCTCAATCTAAATTCCGATAGATGTGAGAATCGAACGCGTAGTTTCCTGATTGCAAGGCGCACGTGCTAACCTCTACGCTACCGGGAGACGTTAGTAAATAATACCAATATCAATCGCTGTCAAATGTATTTCAATATTTATTGTGTTTACTAAGAACAGTTTGTAATTGAGAGTATTAGATTCAAACACGGCATATTCCAATAAATATACTTAAAAATAAGCTCAAATGTCATATTGTAGAGAAAAATATACTCTGACTCTTACTGCATATACTTATATAAATATCCCTATTATTTCAATGATGTCGGCACGAAATAAAACCATTGATCAATATCAACATAAATAATTATTTCGTATTAAATCTAGGACCGGTATATATGTGTGTGTGTTAGATGAACTTAGTATGTGTGTAACAGCAACGTCCATCACTCATTTGAATGATGTTATTACGTCTCAGAGGTAAAGAGAGGGAGCAGTTGGATAGTCATCAGTCAGTAAAGGATATTGAAGATTAAATTAAAAAATATATTTAATAAATGCATTTTAAAAAATTAATGGATGCAAATTTAAATGAATTAATGAATATGAGAGCAGAATTTATGGTATTGTGCAATTATTTTTATATAATTTAATGGATGACTAAATACGAGAAAATAATTTTGAGATCTTCTTAAAGATTAGATATTAAGATCGACAGTAGATTCTATTGAAATGAGATATGCAACCACCTACCAATAAAGATTCATAACGTATTAGCCTGCTCGTATTGTCTATGGCCGTATTGTATCGCCCGCATCGTCTATGGAAAGCCGTCCAACTATACATCAAAGACGTCCCCTTCCTTTTGTAACTTTCACGGTACACCAAGCCGTCTTTATTCGATTTTTTCTACTATTTTTACCCGCATAAGCCTTGTTAATTAAACAATGATAGTGCGGATAATTTTAGAGGTGTTGATTAAATTCAGTTTTGAAACGAAATAATATTTGGTGTACGTGAATAAATTCGCAGGCTGCGCGACTAACTGTCACGTCTGCTGAAAAGATTCGCACCGTTAATTAAGATTGAGCTTTCGCCGTCTCATTTAAAATGCCCTCCTACCGACAACACCGAATAAAAGCACATTATTTCAGTTTGGTTTTATCGAACGATATATTATATAAAGTGGCTTTGAACTGTACTTGGTACTAATGGTAACGATTCATGAAATTACTTCGATAGCTTCCCATTAGGCTGTGCTCATTTTTTCGCTAATGAAGTTTTATGGTATAGTGGTATGGACAATATTATTAATCGATCGACGTATTATTTAAAAATTATATCTTAATATCTCGTACCGTACTTGATAGTGTAGAGGTCAGCGTGTGCGCCTAGCAATCCAGGGAGTGCGAGCTTGATTCCCCATGTGTCGATTTTTTTTAAAAATCATAAACACTTAGGACTGGATACATATTGAGTTGAGTAATTGTTTGACTAGCAATTCTCGTGAATGATAATCTGTCAAAACATATCTTCAAATTGCGGAGATCTACATACTAGTAGACATCTTCACACTGTATAAATCCATATATTCCAATTTCGGCTATTTTTCTAGAGTTGACTTCCCGGTAGTGTATGTGTAGCGCGCGTGCATGGAAATCCGCGGAATGCATGTTCGATTCCTATATCTGTCGGATTAAAAAAAATCTAGGATAGGATGGCTATTGGGTTGAGCAAATTGTCTGACGAGCAATTTTCGACTAAATAATCTATCAAGACGTCTTCACATTGCGGAGATCCTTATACTCCACTTTCGGAGTGGATATCTTTACACTGTACAGATATATATGCTCCACTTTGGGATCAAACATGGTATATAAAAAAACATGTTTTTTAATAAAAAATAATCACAATATGTCTCGGACCAAACGGCGTTCAGTCGTGATTTTAATTTTAATGCGGCTGTAAGTTTCCAACCGATGATCTCCATTGGCAAATACACAACATATCATTCAGACACTTGCTTGCACTTATTTTTATATTTTTGTAAAATAAAATGTGGCGAGTGATATTCAACGCAATCAATTTTCGATAATCGTTGCACATTATTGCAAATGTCGACGATTTATTTCGATTATAAATTCTACTAATTGTCGTCCGTAATACAAATATCCCGAATGTAAATACTGTCATATTATACCACAGTGACACGTCGGATAAGAATTACTCGGAAAGGAAAATACTAACAACGTTTTCGTTTCAGAATACAATGATAGTCATTCATAAGATTACGTGTTATTTATCATGCGTCGTTTTTTTATTAATACATTGACGATATTGTATATTTTAGGATCGTTTAACAACTTTACTGAATTATGGTTATACTATATGTTTACAAAGTTTTGTCGATAGTATATTATCACGAAATTCATGATAGTCGATATTTTTGAAACGAGAGGAATTATAATTTAAAGTAAGTTATAATTATTGCTAGTACGTATAATAAATGAAGAGTTAATTTCTCGCTTACCGGATTATAAATTATCACTCAATGTTTTATAATTTTATTTTGAAACTGTATTCTTTTAAAATATAAACAACATAGAGAGTTTTCGTCAAAATAACAAGACGGTATAAATGTCGTACTACAATAATCTGAATAAATACAAAGTTATCATGAAAACGTGTTACATTAAAAATCAGCATGAACAAAACGAATGCAAGGATTAGGTAAGCAATACTTTGGCATCCGATAAAATAGCCTCGTCGTTTTTTATTCGCCAGAAAATTTATGTATTATTTTGTAAAGAGATAATCCATTGGTTTTTTTTGATTTATATGTTTTCCAAAGTCACGCAAAGGACACAGAAAAACAACAGAAAGGGCGTGTGGTTTCAGACGAGCCTAAAATTCTTGGGCAGACAATTTCGGCCGGTTTTAATTCTGGCCCTCCGAAATAATGGCTTGGCAACAGTCCACGCACTCTGGCGAGGTATTCTTGTTAAAAGATAAAGCTAGCAGTCGATAATAGAGTAAAAAGTATGCGAAGATACCTCGTGAAGTGTTTCCGCTAATGCGATAGCTTCCAGCGACCTGGCTATTCTAGTCCTGTGTGGAGCTGATGCACCAACGCGAGGGTTCTGGGAGATTGCAGTTAAAATAATAATTGCATTTGGAGTCGAGTGCAAAACAATATCTTGCTTATCTATAGTATGTTTCTGCTTACAGTGATAGTACGGATATTGGATAATAATTATATTTACAACACACTAAGTTTCATACGTAATATTTATAATATCGTGTAGACTATTTTGTAATCTGACTGATAAGTAATATAACAATGATAACAGTCATAAAACAGCTTATTCTTAACAGTTAAAAATAAGTTGAGGATGAGTTTTAATTCGCCATATTTGATGCATTATATACGAATAATGTTTTTACATGAAACTATTAATGAAGAATTATTTTTAATTGAAAAAAGTTTTTGAAATTTTGTTTTTATGAAGCGTTATTTGCAAGACAGATGTGATTCAAGCAGCACGAATGATCTGAACCAATTGAATCAACAGAAGTCGTGCCAATAAAATTCTTGGGAAAATGTAAACGTTGAAATAATGTTAATTGTTAATTACAATTATTTACCGTGAATGGATGGCGGTTAAATAAACTATAAAAAAATGAATCATCCTGGACGTGGTGTTTTAACACTCTAGTACTTCTTGATGGTCTATTTCGGACAATCTGGTGTTATTTTATTTTGTAAGGGCGAGTGCAGTGAACTTGACTCAAGTCTACGTGCAAATATTTTGATTGCTCGTCTTTGGTATCATGTTTTACTATCGGGATACTTAAAGTATCTTAAAAAATAACCACCAGCGATTTAAAATAATAACGTTTTTGCTTTGAATGTTTTTATTTTATAAACCAGCTACTCTCCCCGCTTGATCCATTACCCCAACTAAAAGAAAGACCAGTTTTATTAATATGTATATGTCTATTGTAGTTTTTTTGATCTGAAAATATTGAAGAAATCGCATAACATGAAAACGCTTAATGTGAATAATCAGATGTCCTAACATAACATCGTGGTCTCGACAAAATCTATGTACACTCTTTCTGTTAACACGAAAGAAAATATCGCTTAAGATGAAATTTTTTTGCATCTCGAGTGAAAGAATGATGTTTAATGTTGATGGTTGTATCCGTCATCCAAATGTTTTACCATTTTTTCACAGGAGCTACAATTTCTTCAAACACAAAATAAAAACCCCACAAAAAGTTTTTGTATTCTAATGAACAAGATTCACCTACCATCGGCCGCCGCATAGGCCAACAAGATGTTTTTTCCTTATCTTTCCTAGGTCTACAATGCTTAAACAGTTATATAAGAATTATTTTTTGAATATTGTCCTTACATAAAAGGAAACCCGGTTATCAATAAGCAGTCTGTCTTCGAGCTCAGTGATACATGTATAGGAAGTGTCGACAGATTTTTTCTTTATCGAATAAACATATGATAATTATTTGAAGTGACAATAGTTTGGATAATATAATGTAGAAATTGTCTGTATAAACGTATTAAAAGTGTTAATTTTTCGAATTTAAATTAAATTTTACCACATGGAAAACGTTGGTGAGTTTTTTGGCGTGTGACTTTTAACATGAAATTTTTTTATCATCAAAATTTTTTCGGTCGTCTTGGTTTCATATTAAACGAATTTAACTATATTATCAATTTTGTCGACTTGTGATGAACATTTTTATTTTTATATATTTCATTATATATAAAACATATATATTTGCAGTATGTATGTTGACAATTATCACACGGGGAAATCATCAATATTATTGCAATCTATTTGTCACGAGTATGATGTAGGCGTACAAGATTATACGGAGAGATTTGTGAAACACCTATTGAACTGTTTCATATTATTGTTTATGGAAATATAACCATAACGTACGTAACGATAAGATAATTGTATTACGTTGGCAACGGGAAAACCATTTTGAAATTGGAACAACTCTGTCTCTAATCTGTAATTCACGGCATCATGTTTGGCGCGTAAAAACTTTTATACGAGTAATCAAAATGAAACCCTTCGATGCTCAATATGGGTACTACATTTGGTTTATTATTTTAAAAGCCATTGTAGCGGTGTAATTACGTAACACGTTTTAAATACGATGGATTCAATATTTATGAAAAAATGTAACATCATAATATTTCTGCACGAAAAGTTACTTTTTTATTTTATTTTCTCATGTAACAAACGAAGCTATTCCTGTTTTATTTGTGCGTCAGTTGCGCTTATGTCAAATTTATATTTGTATCATGTCGGGTGAGTGAACTTTGAGGTGTACATCTTCAAAAGTAACTTTGCGACTCTGTTGGATTTTATTTATGAGACGTCGCCTCAGAGACCTGGCAGGGAGTGTTTTAATTTTTGTATTTGCGACGAAAATAATTGATTTTATGCTTAGAGACTGTCGACGTTGATTATGAAATTAAAATTTAGATGACTTTTATCTCTTATTTAAAGTTTTTTATTATTTCTATGTATTATAATATTATAATGTATGGTTAGTATGTTTGATATAAAGAATATCTTATTATTTTGCTTTTATAATCGTTTCCTATATAGTAAATAAACATCACACCGTGGTTCAAAAAAAACTCCGTTGTACTAGAATTAAACAATCTTCTCGAATTGTTTTAAGCCATGTCAGTAATAGTTTTGCATGGTACTGGAATCTGAATGCCTCGAAAATGAGGCTGATAAAAAAATCCGTAGCTTCTGACTCAAAACGTCGCACTCTAAATATTGTAGCGAGGAAAGGAAGCACGATTTGTTTCCTTATCCCTTGGAGCATTCCCGTCGAGTAAAGTAGATCGCTTCTCGCTATCAGAATTCCGGGATGCACCTGATTAAGACCCGGTGTAAGGACGGAGCGGGTGGGTGGTGGGAACATTAGGTACCTTACCGTAGTAAATCCAGTATCTGCCGTAATCATAAATATGTAATAATGTTTAACTCATTTCGATTTATAATATATAATAGGATTTAATTTTTGTATTTTAGAATGTATTATAATTCAAAGATCAAATTAGGAGAATTTGATTTTGATTAATGTTGGAATGTCTATATAATCAATCATTCAACATATTAGAGTAAATAATGGATGAAATTAGAATTTTTTTTTAATTCTTAATTATTTAGTCTAAAATTAAAAATCTTGGCCGATGGCATTTAATATTCATCTTAATAATGAGGTTTTTTTGTGTTATAAATAAATACTCATAAAGAAACCCAAGTTTTTATATCTGGCGTATGGCGTGCAGCTCCCAATGGATCGGTGTATAAGTATTTTAGGTTTTTTCGCGGTGCTTGTGGAGACATGAGTTTAAAACTGTACAACTCTATACTTGTATACAGTTGAGATCAATTTTCAGGTGAACGCTCGCAATTTTATCGGCGGACAGTGCGGTAATACGATCAGCCATTGTTGCAATCGGAAACGATTGTGGTCGCACTAGTATGCATCATTTACCTACATGCATATGTGCAGTACGTGGCAACGCTCTTTTGAGAAAAATTTAAACTGAACGCGGTCGAATTGTCATTTAATGTTTTTATAAAAAAAGACTTCCTTTAATTGAAGTTACAGCATTATTTTCGAGCGTCGTTTGTTGTCTTTCGGATGTAACTGAAATGCTTTTAATCAACCATTTTAATAATTTTCACATATGAAGTTTTTAAAGGGTAAGATTTCTATTATTCGCGTGTAATGTATAGTGGCCAAATTTATAACTACACTCACCGCCATATAAAAGCGAAAACCGTGTAGTTGCTGTGAACGTCCAGCGTCTTTACAATATGATACGCTTTATAAGAATACATGACATATATCCCGAGCGAGCTTTGTTTAATTAATAATGATTTTACGAGTTAGTGGGATTCTAAATTAGTAATCATATTAGTTTATATAAAGTATTCTGGTGACACACAATTTCAAAATTATATACGGCCAAAATAAATCCTGAGAAAACTAATAAATCTACACAATTATAATTTAATACAATACAAAATCACTGTAGAATGCTGTTACATCAATCAAATGCTAACTTAATCAATAGATATTTCATATTTATTAAATGTAATAGACTTAAACATTCAACATTGAAATATATTTTCTGACTATATTATTAATAAATGAGCATTTTATTTTTATTCCTTAAACGTTTAGAATACGTTTGTGTTCCGTAGTATCAATGGTTAAAAAACGCTCATTAGTTAGTTTATAGCTGACTTTATAAACGTATTTTAAAGATTATTGATTCAAATCCTATGATAGTTGTACTTTAAATGATAAATAAAGTGTATTTTTTTACGTGTAAATAATAATTCATTTTTATAATAATCAATCATTTCCAAGATCCTGATACAATTTGACAAATTATAATTGAAATTGAAATTTAATAAATTTTTTCTGTATTTCGTAAATTATTAACGAACTAAACTTACATTCGATTTATTTTAGTCTGAGAATTGACGTAAACAATCATCCTGGCGTGCCAAACTTTTGCGCGAATAATAAATAATATCTTTTCATCTGATCGTTTTTCACTTGAAAAAGTTCGACTTCCGCCAGTTGTTTGAAGACTGATATCGTAATTATTCTTAACAGTCAAAAGTTTTTAATATGCTTTGTGGAAAATGCGTCAAATCAACTCTAGTTAAAGTGCTTAGATATTGACAGTATTTAATGAAAAGCTAGTTTAAACGAAGGTTTATACAATTTAAATCTGTAGATTTAATTTATAAAAATAGTTTTATGTCTATAGGACAATTTTCGTGATAATTGAATACTTATTATTATTTATTCCCTGATTAATTAAAAGTATCGGGTTGTATTTCTTTGATGGTTTATTGTTGCCGGAGACATGATATTTAAAATCACATTCCTGAGAAAATCGTTGAAGAAAGTAAATGAGCAAAAAAAAGATATTTACAAAAATACAACAATGAAAAGAAACGAGAATAATTAAAAACTTTAATGGGTCCAATGAGTAAAATTTAGCGAGCAAATGAAACGAGTTAATCGATAGGTTACATTAAATGATCAAAAGCTAGTAAAATGGCCGCTTTTTTTTGTTTTCCCAAGAGTATAGTGAAAAAAGTTCGCGGGATTCGGGAATCAATAAACACAGGAATTCCCGAGTGTAACATAATATGCTGTCTTAAAAAGTACTCCCCAATATGTATTTATCGATCGTTTCAAAATTCAAGTACATACTATTGTGTATTATATCAATTGAATAATAGTAAAAAATTTAAATTGTTTGGAAATAAAAGGGAATAGTTGTTCTTGACGGTTTACATAATAAATCATTTCCTTGCGGAAGCTTTTTCAAGTTTTCAGGAATGTATAAAAATAAGTTTTTGGTAGAGATAAATTATTTATGGATTCAAAAATTATCAATGAAGTGCTTTTTAATTTAAAGTTGTTTGGATAGTGGTGCAGTATATGCTGCCAAATCATAAGTTGTTTTCTTTATACGAACGTCTGTGAAATGTTTATGCGTTGTTTACGTGGCAAAGCTGAAGTTATTTCATAACTATATTGTGATAAATTCTGCTTTATTAAAAAAAAACTATGTGAGTTGACTCTTATAAAAAGTTTTAATCATTTTTTTTCATTATGTTTCTATATCGCTTAACGTCTTCATTTAATGAACATGTTAAGAATTAAAAAATGCACTTTGAATTTGGATCTTTACACAGAGGGAATGTTCTGAATGGTTATTTTTCTCGAGTAGCGGGGAGGTTACCTTGCGCGCCTGGCAATCTGGGAAATGTTGGTTTGATTCCCACATATGTCAGATTTGAAAAAAATCAAAATGCAGGACTGGATACCCATTGAGTTCAGCATTTGTCTGACAAACAATTCTCGTGAAAAATAATCTGTCAAACCATCTTCATACTGCGGAGATCTATATACTCCACTTTCGAAGTGGATATCTTCAAACTGTATAGATCCATATGCTCCACTTTGGGAGCGTGCAAGATTTTTTTTTTCGAGATCAGGTCGTCTCAATTCATCCACATCTTCCAGCCTAACACACGATCAAATGATTTTTATGTCACTTTGAGCGGTTCACAATCTCATTCGATTATCCACGTAACCACAATAATAACTGAAATAAATAAATACAAGAATAGACCAAAGGTTAAATTGTCAATTCAAATA
>JAGVSQ010005831.1:0-17159 GCA_022683975.1 Rhyacophila evoluta
TTTAAAATCAATTTCCATCAAGCACCATCAGTCGAAAATATTAATTATGTATATGTATATACAAAAGGTTAGACAGACCCTATTTGAATAATATATACAATATCATACATCTAAACTCACTTTCGAATAGTTGGAAGATATCAATATGCGAGGAAATGTCGTTAAACATCACCATTGCTCTCCGCATTGGCATTACTACTGGCAGGATAGTCTTGTATTTAGGAAAACGGCTGATGTTCTCGATTTCTTATATAGTTATCAGGGACATTCAGACCAATATCAGCCAGAGTGGCAGAGTTATCAATAAGACCACGCATAACTCGAAAAAAGTAAGGAGTAAAGATATGTAACAAACTCCGGCATAGTTTTATATTTCATAGTTAAATAAAACGAAATAAAAATACGTGAACACCCTAATATAGACCTCACAAAAAACCCACTGTGGGCGTTTCCATTTTAGAATATAAATTGCGCAAAAAAAAAAACACCTGACACATACGTATATCGTATTTTCAAAACGCCATGTTGCATTGTGAAGATTTATTGCAGTTTTTTTTAAATATTTCAATCTCGCTGCCCACGAATAAAATGTTTATTTTGATAGAGTCAATAGAGTATTATGACAGCATGCACAAAATATTTGTTTTATTTCCAATACTGTAGGCCGATACGTCATTCGGTTTCCAAATCGACTTAAAAATGACTAGGAAATTATTTTTTATCGGCGAATAAAAATATACGATAAATATTTCTACAACCATGACTAAGTATAGGTTTAAAATATTTATATTTGCTATCTACGAAATCAAAATGACGAAATAAATTAATATTTTTACTTACAGCTTTTATATGTCGATGTTGCAGTGTTTGCGGAGAACATAAATCCTAATTAAATGTATTTATCTGAAAGAATAAAAAAAAAAAATAATAATTAAATATATTATTATCACTAAGACGAGCTGATAGTTTACAAAATTCAAAATGTCATGTTGTCAATTCACTTAAAAACGACATTTCAAGATAAATCTCCATATTAAAAATAATGTAGTATAGTTATGGATCTATGAGTGAATCTCGCGTATAAGGTTTTATTTAACCATGTCCGTTCCAAATACGGAACCAATGGATCTTCGCAATGTGAAGATTTTCTAATAAGACTATTAGATGTCGTGCAATCGCTCAATCTTTTAGGCAAAAATCTTGAAATTTATACGTAATTTTACAGATGGGTTATCGGCATAAAAATAAGTAAACATTCTTTTATAAAACAATTCAACTGTCCCTAAAATCCAAACTACAAAGTTCTTGTGAAATTTTCACGAAATTCTCGAAGCGTTCGTTCAAATTTCATCAGCAGTTTTATAATAAATATGAGTATCCAACTGATGTATATCGATAGTTTAAAGTGAAAAATCTGTTGTCACGCAAAAAATAGTTAATAATACCATTCTGTTGTACCATGATATATGCATGTCCTATAATAGTTTGACAATTCAAAGTTATTTAAATATATCGACAAAATTTTCCGAGAAAATTTGACAATTTCATTCGGATCTGAGACCTACACTGCTAAATATATAATTCTTCTACTTTGTGTTCAGATATATCAAAAGTTTGTCGTTTGTAATTAGCTTTACAAATAAATCGTTTAAAATGTTTAATTGTCTATCAAAATTATCGTAAAAACAAATATTAAAATAATCAGCTTTTATAGTCTACATGGACTTTATTAATTTTAATTATACAAATTTGCACATTAAGCCATCGACTTGTAATTTTAAAAACTCATTAAAAAAAAAACAGAGAAATACAAAATACATAATCAAAAACAGTTTCGAATGAATATACACATCATTTGAGCATGTGACTGTTTTAGTTAAATGGGGAAGAGTGCGAGGAAAAGTACTGGGATACATTGGACTTACAACTTTTTTTATCAGTGAGTTTCAAAAGGATCACAGAATTTCCTTGTGTAATAATATCAATGACAAAAAATTGTAGCGCAATTGAGTTGACTATGAAATTTTAACACAAGGAAAATTCATACGTAAGATGCCTTTCTAAAGATGGTAGTAAATTTTACATTTTTTTTAATCCATGTTCACTCCCAAACTAAAGAATTTGTATCTTTACAGTGTGAAGACATCTACTCCGAAATTTGAGTATATGGATATCCGCAATCTGAAGACGTCTTGACAGATTATTTTTCACGAGAATTGTTTGTCAGACAATTACTCAATCCTGCGGCATCCAGTCCTGCATTTTTGGATTATCAAACATTCGACAGATGTGGTTTCCCCTATTTCTGGGCACGTATGCTAACATCTACATATTATGTTGTAATTCCATCAATATTATATCATGATATTTCCGGTGCTAATAGTTCAGGAAATAAATATTGAGAAACATGACTGATTTATATCGTTTAATATGCAGATTTTTAAGTGCCAATAAAATAAATATTATTTTATTACAACTGTGAAGTAATACAATATATGCAGCATAGTTTTACCGCGCATAAGTATACACATAATTTATGGACCAGTTCAGTACAATAAAATGAAGTCTTGTTTTAAAACATAGCTGAGATGGAATAGCGGTATTAAAAAGTCATACAATCATTGTTGGTGTCTTAAATTGTAATCCAATCCAAATATGGATCCCCACAAAACGAAGATTTATTTTAACTCTACCGAGATTAGTCACCATCAAAATGTAAAATCAGCAGGACGCAATTACCAACATATCACATTGACAAAAAAATCAATTTCAAATATATTAAAAACAAAAATAAACATCGAAAAATATGTTAGATGGTCATTTTATACAAAACAATGCTTGTTCAAAATGTTTTCTTTAAAATTATGACATAGTTGAATAAGTTCACTTTGGGAATACCCCTCTCAGGCCGCGTCCAGGCTGGGCCAAAAGCAAGCAAACGAAGGCTTAAAACAGTACAAAATAAGCCTTCGTTGGCTTATTCATTGCTCAACCTGGACGCACCTTTATTGATAACTCTGCCGCTCTTGCTAATGTTTGTTGCTAATGCTAAACATTAACCTGTTTTTCATTCCTAAATGCAGTACTATCCTGCAAATTGTCATGCCAATGCGGAGAGAAATGTTGATGTTCAACGAGATCGCCTCGGATATTGATATCTTCCACGTAGGTGAGAGCGAGCTTAATTGAATGCTATTATAGACATTATCAGAATAGGGCCTGTCTAACTTAAATGGTAGACACTCTCTTTTTCCTTCTGTACATATATATTTTTTTAATTCTTTCATTATTCTTTTGTTATGTTTTAATATGTTTTTGATATTTTCGTTATAAACATATGTATATCGTGTTGTTAATGTATCAAACGTGTAATTTGTAATATTACAACATATATAAAATAAATCAATAAAAATATTATAATACAGTATGTAACGTAGTTATATGTGTGTGTGGTTAAATTCTCAATTGTCAGGAACACATTAGTCAATTATAACTACTTAAGTAATGCAATCACCATTTTTGATTTAGAAATCGTTCACATGTCATTTAAATAATGTAATTTTGGTGAACAATTATTTACATTGTTGTGAAAAATACATCCAGATACAAGAAGAAATGAATGGTGAACAAAAGAAAGACAGAAGAACTATCAGTAGCGCTATATCGTATATCTAGAAAAAAATCGTAATTACCGGACATCGAATGGAAATATTGTATAGTAAGAAGTCAATCAAAAAAAATACACAATAGAGTTATTATCTGAAAAAATGTATTATGGATTTTGGATTAATATAAAATTAAGGTACATGTGAAGGTTGATTCAATGAAATGTCACGTAATAATTATTATGTTTGACAGCTTGGTAACTAAGGAAATAAACAAAAAAACACACCAAATGATAATACGCCTTAAGAATTAGCTTTATTTTAACTACAACAATTGTGGTCAATTTCGCATGTAAATAAAAACTGATTTTGATCAATGATAATTAAAAATTATTGTATCTTTCATGATACTTTCAATATTTAAACGTCCGTGAAGTTTGTTTTGTCTTGAAAGTCTGCTGTTGCCGTGGTATGTCTGTTACGTAGTTATGTTTTTGTATTGCCGTATTCGCTCTATTGAATTCATTAGATTTCAAGCAGATTACATGCAACTATTGTTGTGGTTTATAACGAGCCAAAGCGACAAAACTCTGTCCTGTAATAAGTAAATAATTTATTGCTTTTTTGTACACTAGTATTCAATTCGTATTGAATGTGAAATTCCAACAGTGCTAGACACCTGCGCTGGAGAGCAACATTCATACTTTACATATATTTATTCAGCAATGCAAACTGATACTACGAACTACCTGCATACCATATGATTCTTAGACAGTGCTTGTCAATATTCTACTCTACATATCCCAAAATGAGCCATCATTCTGAATTTACCATCGATTTTTTCCGTACAATTTTCACCATTTTTAAAATGAATTTTCACAATTTCCAAGCGTCATTCGACTGTGCACATTTCCATAATTTAACCTAAAATTGACTGACAACAAAAGAAAATTTCTACTTTGGCCTTGCCGCAAAAAAGGCGGCCGATTAAAAATATCAACTTATTTGGAATACATACAATCATGTCCCATAGATATATTTTTTAATTCAAGTAATTTTCTCTTGTCAAAAAACCTTAATAAAAACCATTAATAACCAAAACGGTATGAAATATAAAATGAACGATACTTATCAAAATCAAACCTTTTTTAGCGCGTAACGTTTTAACGAGATCACGGATATATTAAGCAAATGATTAAAATAAGGTTTCTACCGCATTTTAATTAACCATTAATAAAACTACAAGTGTTTCTATAATAATAAGGGTTGATCTTACACAAATCACCCGACTAAATGAGCATCCAATCGTACAGCGAAGAATTTTAAATACCTTACATTTTAAATCTACTGAGTTTTTACATGATACACATATTATGCTATTTACATATATCTACAATCTATATTAAATAAGTGTCGATTCTGACCAATCGAAATCAGGTTTATATGTATCTAAACATCAAAAATTGTTTACATTTTTACGGAGTGCAATAATAACAATAAAAAACAATAAGGATGAACGTATTAAAAGGATTCAAAGATAAAAGGTCACGTGAATGTCATTTATACACCATATGGATATAAAGCAACAATAATAGTGGCATTATAAAGAGATAAAATGAAAAGAGACGGAGAATAAATATAATAAAAATAACAACTAACGCTAAAAAAAGAAGCGGCTCGAATCCAATGATCGCATTTTAGGGTCTGAGATCTCCTTCTTCGTCCTAGCGACCATAACAGGTCCTCGTGTCATGATTTTACCGCCCACATTTCCAGGACCGTATTTAGTTGATGAGTCATTTATCAAAAATATAGTTTTTTTTGTAAGCAAACTTCTTTCCTTTTCTGCACCATGAATTTAACGTAATTAACGTCTGTAACGTAAAAAAAATTGTTTTCAAATTCTGAAGATCCATATGTTCCAATTTCGGAGCGGAAAATAACAAATTTCAAGTGTTCACTCCGTTTGTGAAATATACAATTCTCTACAGTACTATTATTGTTACAACAGATTATTTTCAAGAGGGTTGATTATCTGCCAATTGCTCAAATCATCGAGCATTGATGCTTTAGTTTTAAATTCGCATTCAAAACAAATATCCTATATATTTTTGGTGATAATAAGAAAAAGTTCAGTTTTTGGTGTCTTTAACACCAGTAGAAGTCCTTAACTCTTTGAGTAGTAAAGATGTATATGTATGTCCGTGCGCCGTGTCGCCTTATTTTCAACGCCATTGTTATTTTTAATAAAAAGTTATTATTTGTTTTAATGTAAATACTACTATCTATCAATGATCCGTAGAAGCACCATTTATTTTTAGGCTAGAACAAAATACGTAAACATTACGAAAAAAATGAGTAAAAAAGGAGTTGACTTCAGCATTGAAAAGTTCCCTTATCCTCTCTCTATAATTGTTTATAAATCATGTTTTGCTAAGAAACGAAAGATTATGTATGTTTCTGTTCACAGAAATACATGAATAAGTCTTATGCGTTCAAATTTGATCTCCATTTCAAAATGTAAACGGCCACATGTGTGAATTTATACACACTCTTACCAATTTGGAACAACTTTTCAGCTTATTTTGTTCATTGTTTGGAAATAGAAGAGCATTTTTAACAAATCGGCATTTTCAATTTTATTGATTTAATGATATTTATTGAGTCGAAAATTAAACATTAATTCACTAATGATAGGGTTAATGTGATGTGCCTTCATATATCTAAAGACGAAGACTGGGCTGTGAATAATAATGCACGAGGAAATTCACAAAATTTCAAATCATACCCTTGTATTAATCTGCGATCTTCGATACCCGGAACGTGATCGTATACCAAGCCAAGTCTTGACAAATAATCTGTAATAATTTTTAGCCCACGTTAAATTCTTAGTTCGACCCTGCCTGCAAAGACAGTGTAAACAAATACCCGTTGCGTATCCAGGGCCCAGGTGAGTAGGTACGTTATGCACTTGATACAAAGGTGGGCAAAACAAGGCGTGTATAAACCGTATGCATCGCATTCTGGTCTCATGAGAAAATCGACTGCTCTGTAAACAAAGATATACCGTTCGGATTTGCATACTGAATAATATTTAACCGCGCTTCGACGCACTTCACAATTCAATAACTATCTGTTATAGGAGACGAATAAATCAAGCTATTTTCATACCATACCTAGTATTCCCAAAAGTTTGAGAACTCTTACAAAATATTCATACTTCAATTATAAAATAACCATTTTTTAAATCATTTCAGCCTGAATACGGATGGCACGAATCTCCACAACTTGAAAACTAACATTAACAGATTGTTTTCTACATTAACTATACTGGTTGTCTGCAAATTTCTAAGCCAATTGGTTATCCAGTCCTGCATTATTATTATTATTTTAATTATACTTCGTGACCTTTGTCTTTGAATTTTTAAACACATTTTTATACCATGTCCTCTCACACAGTGTGAAGACAGCTGTTCCAAAAATCGAGTATATAGATCTCTATAACATGCGGATATTCACGAGAATTGATTGTCAGACAATTGCAGAATCCAATGGGCGTTCAGTCCTGCATTTTCAGATTCTTTTGAATTCCGCGGTTGTGAGAATTGAACCTGCATTTCTCACATTAGAGGTGTGTATGCTAACCTCTCAGCTAATCGGCTGCTAAATACGGATTATATATAAAGAATATCAATACTGATATTGACTGGTTATGTTTTCACGAGGATTGGTACGAAAGTGTAATTTTTTTTTTTTTTAATAAATTATAATGATAATGTCATTGAAACTGATAATGCAGTATTGGATATCGTTTGTGTAGATACAGCCTGAAAACATCTTAAGATGAAACCCAAGTTGTATTTTTTTATATCATATTTGCTCCCGATCTGGAGCATATGGGTCTACACAGTGTAAAGATATCTACTCCGAAAGAGGAGTATATGGATCTTCGTAATGTGAAGACGAAGACAGATTATTTTTCACGAGAATTGTTTGTCAGACAATTACTCAACCCAATGGGTATCCAGTCCCATATTTTTCGGATGTTTAAAATCCGGCAGATAGGAAATGGGGATTCAGTTGTAAATAATAACGCAAAAAAACGCATTACATTTTTGATGCATTCTTATTTGATGAAGTTCTGCTGCGAAAATTTTAGACTACAGTAAAAAAAAACGCGTGCATTTACCAACCAACATACTTCGCGTATTACTTGATTTATAAATACTGTGTAATCAGCCTGATCTTTGTTATTATTATTTTTAAAATTAACAAAATTAACAGGTGAACGTTTATAACTTACAAATTACGAGCAAAAAGCCTGACAAATTGTGCAGCCTGCAATCAAAATTCTTGTTTACGTTCGTTTCAAATGAATTAATTACACCCTGAAAGCCTGCGTTTACTAAATTCAATAATTAATATCATAAAATGATAGGGTTGTCGGCGGAGCTTTCATTAAATCATTTTTAATTTAAGGTTCTCGAAAATATGAACAGAATTCACTTCGGGCGTTTTGGAGGAATTTTTATAAAACGGTCTTTATTTACCAACAGCCAAGCTGAATATATCAACTTAGTGTTTTAATGAGCCCTTACAGAATTGTATGTAGCTATTAAGAACTTTTTAAAACTACAAAGCAAACTAATGAGCATGTTTTAATGATAAACAATTTTTCTTTATAATAGTCTATGCAGGCTTAATTGAGTGGGATGCGAAGGCCATTATTCGTTTAATGGTATAGTTAAATGTTTAAAAAATATTTTAATTATTTAATCTTTCATCAAAAATATAACAAGGAAGAGGTTCTTCAAAAAATAATGGATTTTCACCAAATAGTAACATTGTATGTACTTGAAACTTTACAAAAATAAGTATATATATTTTTTTAAACAATGTTCGCCCGAAACCAAAGTGACGCATGTGGGAAGACGTCGGCTCCCATAGTAGAGTATATGGATTTCCGCAAGAATTGCATATCAGACAATTGGTCAACCCAATCCAGTCCTGCATTTTTGGATGTTTTTCTTAATCCAACAGATGTGGGAATCGAACTCGTATTCCCCAGATTGTTAGACGCGCACATTAAGTTCTACGCTACCATATAATGAAACAATTCTGAATTAGATAAACTCAGACAAATCGGTGAAATTAATTTATAGTAAGTTGGCGAGTGGAGTATATTTTGCAAATAACCATTTTTGTATGTAAAAACACAAGTTATTACATCATTGTTATCATGTTTTCCTAGTAGCCGAAAGATTAGCGTACGCACTACGCATCGTCGGGATGTAGGTTCAATTCCCATATCCACTGGATTAAAAAAAAATCAAATATTGAGGGCTAGCAACTGAGCAATTTTCATTTGTCTGAAAACCAATTATCGTGATAAATAATGTCTTAAAACATGTTTTTGCATTGTAGATTTCCATATTTCAATGTTGTAGCGGATATCTTCACACTGTGTATTGCCATATGCTCCACTTTCGAAGCGGACGTGGTAAAAAATTACCGTTGTGTTTTTAATACTACAATGACATCGAACTAAAATTATAATTTCATTACTAAGTATTAATTAAAGTTAAAATTAAATTTACAAGTAAGTAGAAAATGTACTGGTATTTCTAAACGCACAGTTTCTGAAGGATCTTAGATCTAGAATTTTTTACATTTAAACAGAGTAAAAATCTCATTAAATTGCCTTTAGTGCAGATATTTAGTAAGATTGATGTAAATAAGAATTTACGCCACAAAATATAGATATAATAAATGTTTCCTTTACCCAATTAAATTAAAACACTTATCTGTAAAATGTTTTATGTATAACAATTAAATAGATAACTGAAACGCAAATGTGTATTAGTAGGCAACTCGTAAAAACTGTAGGTATAAAAAATCGCTTCAGTAATTTCGATAAAAATGTAAAAAGATAAAATTACAGATTAATTTTTCCGCTCCAAAACCATGAGAAAATTATTTGAATAGTAATAACATATATATTTTTTACAATCGAATACAGTTAATGCACGTATTATGTTCATATAGGTCAGGACTGGCCAACCCGCGGCGTCTTTTTGTGTGGCCCGCGGTCAAAATCTTCTTCACACTGTAAATAAAATTAGTAGATAAGGCCGTACAATAGCATTGAATAAAAGCTTTTCCAAATACGAACATAATCTAAATTAACAATATCTAAATAAAAACAAACTCGTCTCGCATTGGTTTTAAAAATCAATACGATAAAGACGAACCTTATGTGCAACCATGCCTGCCCGGATACTGATTATCCTCTGACTAACATTGGACAGAGCATCGAGAGTGTCGACAGTTTTAGATACTTAAGGATACATACAAATTACGGGAGATAGCACTTCACAAAATGAGCTTGCTATTCGAATAGGGATTGCTAAAACAACCTTCAATTCTATGCAAAATGTCTTGCACTTCAAGCTGTACAAGGTGAAAAACAAATGCCGTCTGTTCAATGCATGCATTCTGTCAGTGCTGCTCCACAGTTGTGAAATGTGGCACCCAAAGCAACCATGTAAGCTCTGAGAACAGGTGCCTGCGGCGTATTCTGGGAACACGGTAGTATGACTTCGTTTAGAATGAGAAGATAAGAAAACAGATCATGCAACCACTTATCACTGACAAAGTGAAGTTGTGACGTTGGACGTCGGCGTCCCGGAAGGCCGCTAAATACTATCTATAGAATGTATCCGGCGAACTTACGGGATGTAGATATGCTCTGAGAGGACGCGAGAATACTGGAGCGTGACAGAGATTCTTGGAGGCAGCACGTGGTGGCCATATATGCTGCACTTAAAGAGCGAATATGAAAGAAGAAGAAATAAGAAACTTACAGATGTAGAATGACACCTGAATTACTTGTCATTGCATATATAAATCAAAATATTTTTTGATCTACATAATTTAACTGATAATTTTGTTTGTTAAAATTATAAATTTATGATATAAAATTAAAATATGGAACATCTTTTTGAATAAGAGAAGTCTTATGTCTTTTAAGTCAGTTGCTGGATGGCTTAAACCAGAAATAATTCATGGTTTTATTGTTTTAATCCCTTTGTAACGCCCCAATATGATTATCCTAGGTTTTCCTCCCTCGAGATGGGCTAATGCTGCTATTTTGAAAAAGTATCATTTTTGTGTACGTCTACATTTAAAATTTAAATAAATAACTTATAAACATTAAAAACAAAAATGACTGCGTATTTCTTTGTTAAGGCAGACAAGGTATATCTATTATGTGCGGCCCTTTTAGGATGTCAATGCGACCCGTGGGGCAATTTGGGTTGGCCAGGCCTGGCATAGGTGCTTAAAGTTCTCCTAGATTGATAGCGAACAATTTTAAATCAAATATTGTAAAGATTTTTATCTTCTGGGCTACTTCTCACGAACAGAAGCTGTGTTTTTGTTGAAACGAGAGAAAATTACGAAATAATATATGCATTGTTTATAGGCCATAAACGAGCTTATTATAAAATATTATTTTAAAATAACAATAAATTTTAATACAAATATAATATTATCATATAACTTTAATAATATTATTTATATGTGGCACAGATTATTAAAAACAAGATCATAAATTTATAAAACATGAGATTATAATTTTTAATTATAATATCTCATAGACATTTACAATTTATGAAATAAAAAATACTCATTAAAATGAGGTTACAATCATAATATTTTAGATATATATTTATTTCAACTATATCGGCTCTGAAATTGGAGCATATGGATCTCCGCAATATGAAGACATTGACAAATATTTTTTTATAAAAATTAGTTTTCAGTCAATTGCTTTATCCATCCGAGATTCTCAAGTCGGTTAGACCAAATGTCAGACCAGTTGGCAATTGCGACTTGATTTATATAATATAAAGGGTAATTTTATAGCTTTCAAAAAATATTCACTTCCTTGTTCACAGTAGTTTATATTTGTGGCACAGTGCTAGAAGTGTATATGTCAGGTATTTGCTATGTTGATTGATATCATAAAGTACTTTAAAGTTTTCTTTCTTTTAATGTAATATATATATATATTAAAACCTAACTAGACGTTCATGATCTATATCGTTAGCGAGAAACATTCACCTAAGCTGAATAATTGACTTATTTGATTTAGGCACTTCTAGCGGTTAGCAAACTAAATATATAATATTACATAAGCTGTAGAAAGGACCTAACCTACACATAACAAATTTTATAAGAAATACAAAATATTTTTAATCAACAATTTTGGCCCAAAGTAAAAATATTAAATGTACACAATCTGGAAGTATTTCAAGGCCAAAAACTGTTGTTTTATTTATAAAATCTGAAATTATCTTAATAAACTAATTAAGAAAAACCAATAGATGCATGAGATGTAAGTCCTTTTCCTGGTGGCAATTTTTATAGGCCCTCCTTTTTTCAAAGTAAAATGTTAAATTTCGACACTATTTTGGCATTTGCAGTTTATATCCTTTGTGATAATTTAAAAATTATTAAAGCTATTAAAACTGAGAATGACGTCCTTTTGCCTTTCTACAGTTGATGTAATATGGTAACTTAACTACTAAATAGGCAATGTTACTTGTTACTTAGTAAAATAAGCAGTTACCGTGATTTCAAATTAGGTATCTACCAAAAGCATACTTATTAGTGTGGAAATCGAGATCGTGATCTTTATATATTTATGGCCGTATTACAATCTCCCACACCTGCATAGATCACTCCATCAAAAAACTATGTTAAAAATAATGATAATTAGAAAATTCGTTTAAAATTACGTAACCATTGGTCGAACGTTTGAAACAGCCATTTATGATAAAGATCAGTTATAAATTTTGTGTTTGAAAGATAAAACCTTGTATAAAATCCGATATTACTACATTTACTATTATTTTTAATAATTTTATTAACTTAATAATATCAATTTTTGTCTGCAACACAATATATTTTATGGTTAATTAATTGTATGATATAGACAGTGGCAGACTATATTAAAAAATATTATTACTCAACCGATTATTTTTAAATATTTTATTAAGTCCACTCCGGCATTAAATGATTCTCCACACTGTACATACTTACTTTGATAGATTGTTTTTATCAAAAATTAGTCATCAGTCAATTGATACACACATTACGACTCTAGTCAGATCGACGGTCAGATTTTAAAAATCCCGCAGCAGTGAGATTAGAACCCATAATCTTCTACTAGAAAAATCTTCCGCACGCTAAACTCTAGCCCACCAAGGAAAAAGCCATGGAAAAGAGGTATATTGATAAGACATTATCAATAAGTGGTGAATTATCATTCAACTAAGATTATAAGTATAATATTTAAGAAGATTTCAACGAATATTGACCGCTTGTATTTCGCTAATTCCTTGGGCACGTCTGTTGATAGGAAGAAGCGAAATAAAAAATAATAAACTGTATATTATCACAAGTCATATATATATATCAAAGTGTTAAGTTTAAGGCTTCGTATGTTCCGACATTCCTGTTGGTTTACCAAGCAATGACAAGATGACTGAGCTTCAAAAGCTCGACAATAAAACGTTAAAATAAGCCTTCAACAATTCAAGGATTTTTTCCGATTAATAAAAATAAAAAAATAAGCCTATAATTTATTTTCCTCAGGTCAAAAAGGCGACGAAACTATAAAAGCCAAATAAATGGATAGCGGATGCTAGGAGATCCTTTTGAAAAATTGGGAGGCATTATGCGCTGGGCTTTGACAAATCACTGGACGAGCTTTTGACGGTTAAAGCTACAGGATTTTTTATTTCTCATTTAGTGAAGGTGAATTTAATATTTTTTCATCCGCTTCGCTTGGAGCCCGTAATTTTGTACGCGCTCAATCTAAATGTCTCTATCGTAAAATGTCTATGTCAGAAATCGGAAACCAATAGTATATGAGACAGCAATCAAAACCTGGCACACATAAATGTTTTTTTTTCCAAATATTAAATGGCGCATGTAGATAACCAAGCTGACTTCAGGCCACTTCAGTAGCTAATTTATTACTGGCCACAGTGGTTTTGCAGACATGCTGTCTCAGATTGGTCTTGTTAAGCAGCCAATATCTCCTTATGGTTCAGAACAAGATATTTATCACGTACTTTGGGAATCTCCTAGAATGTATAAGAAACGAGAAGAGTTGCGCAAGTCGGTCTAACCTGCTGTTGAACCCATTGGGCCATCCGACATGGTTTCCACAAGATTAAATTGTATTGCTTTCATAAAGTTTGCGGCGTCATACAGCTACTGTGATAACCTCTTAACATACGTTGCTTAGCCAAATAAGTCTCCAGTTTCCTGATTTTATTTTTTAGTATTATTTATCTTTTAATTTCATCATACTTGATTACGTGAAAACTTAACTCCTGGGACATTCCCGTTGAAAACAGTAGATCACTTTTTAATATTAGAGCTCCTGATTAAAGGATGAAGGCAAAGTGTAAGGACGGGTCGGGTGGATAGACGGCAATGTAATATGCTTATTACAGTATTGTATAGTTAAGTTAAACGTTGTTTTCTTGATCTCATATTTCTGTTGACGAGCATTACAGACGAAAATGGTGTATAATATACGAATTTTTTATTGTGTGTCCCTTTTCAATTATTGACAGTGATGTCTTGGAAAATTGTTGGGACAGTCCACATGATATATTGAGCATAATTGAGGGAGCTGGCATGCTCTGGGAAGATGCAAAATGACTAGCAAGTCACAGAGATTTTCAGAAACAACACGTGGTGATTATAGGCTCTGTATAAGAATCAGACATGGAGAAGGTAGAAAAGAAAACTATGTCCTCTTTATCTACACAGCCATATTTTACGTGAAAAACGTTATAAAGAAATTGTTTTTATTTTTGTATTGTCCACTTAGATGCTAGAATGTAAAAAAATATGGAAAAAATAATAAATCTTGCTATTTTTATTGTTACTGATATGAAGAATTTATTGAGTTGTCGTCCGCTATAACGCGAGTGAAACGGTTTTCGATCTCTTATCAAAGGTGGTGTGGTCGGTATGCGACTTAGAATTACCGGCACATAATGGGGCGACATTCTATTCAACACAACCTGACTATAATGGTACCTTTCCTAGGCCATACCAGATATCTACACCATACTATGAACATACTTATCTACCTGTGGCGCGATTATAACAGTCTCAATGGTAAGTAATAATTTTTATTTAATAAAGGTTTGTCCTTGGTCGTCTAAAATTATTTTTAATGAGACAAAAAAAATGGGACCTCCTACGCCATTTTTGAAGAGCTTTTATATTTAATGACTATACCTGCTAAAAATCGTCTTTTAAAAAAAAACATCATATACATCATCGACCCATAAACATTAATAATTTGCACGTGTAAACAAAATAATGTGTATACTAATATCATAGATAGAATTTTTCACGCTATCATGCAATATTGCCTTATGGCCTGGTTGGTAAATAATAGCGATTCGGGCAATAGTCGTTGATTTAAATCCTGATGTTGCATATATTTTTTTATATATGCGTGCCAAATAGATAGATATAGTGATTTCCTAGCAAGCAATCGGCTAAATTAGATCTCCCAAATTTAAAGAAAGTGCTCCAGATTTTATTGAAAACAAATTAAGTAGGATAATTAAAAATAAAAAATGAATTTAATTATCAGGACATTGATAAACACGCCAAAGATAGCAAATATAATCATAAAATATGAAAGTAAATATTATTTATATCGGTTCCTAGATGGTTAATTAACTCTTAAATTGGGTCGTATAGTTCCTATCTACCATAACTGCACTGTTGACTAACTGTCAAATTTGAACTAAATATGAGGTTTTATTCTAGTACCTATTTAAAATTATAATCAAAGATCGATGAGTTGCCAACGGCAATAAAACCCGATAAATTCTATTCTAATCATCCGTAATTCAATAAAGAAGACAATAAAATAAATAATTTCTTGGACCAAAGTGCACTGATGGTGGATAGGAACTAGACGACTTAATTACCATAACGTATAACTGGTTGCATTTAATGGTATTGCCAGCATAGAAAAACTATAAAATAATATTTATAATTGCATGAGGTTCATCTAATTTCCAGTAATGTACTAAATAAAAAAAATGTCGATATATTTATATAATAATTTAATAGCCGATCAAATAATCATTTTTTTGTTAAATTACAATCTATTTCAACGCAAATGAATCAAGGAAAAAAACACATTAATTAATTCGATTTTTTTTTGATTTAAAAATTCAAGAAAGCCTTTTATAATTAAATAATAGAAGGTTGTATTTATTTATACGTGTGGGAAACAAAAAAAAAACGATAACGTAACCACCTTAAATACACGGTGTTAATTTATTAACGTGCATATTTTAAAAAGTGATATCACTGTTAGCCCCACGATAAATGATAATTAATAATATTTTATTGCCAATAAAGAAGTATGGAAGGTATTTGGCCGTTTCCTATTTAGATATTCGTTAAAAAATACCTTTGTTTTTTAACGGGTAAGCTTTGTTCGTATTAATATAAATAATTTCACAATGGGTAGATAGTTAATAAATTTGTGTTAAAACATATTCCACCGATGTCGAAGTTGACGTATTTAAACGTGGTAAAATATTATACGTATTTAAATTTTATTTTTTAATGTTGCAAACATTAATAAAAGGAATAAATTTGTTATATACAAATCACATTACAAGGAAACCAATTAAAAATAACAAGTAATACAATACATACGTACATATATTCAATCTAAATAAAGAAAATAAAACAATGAGAGTATGCCTAGTGAGTTAGACAGATCCTGGTTTGTAAATTTATAATCATTCTAAGCTCCCTCTTACTCAGGTGGAAGATATCAGTAAACGGAACGATTTCCTTAAACATGGCCATTGCTCTCTCATTGGCATTGCCAATGGCAGGTTAGTTCTAAACTAAACAGGAATAAAAAACTGTCGTTGTTCTTCAATCCTCAGGTTGTACTTGGGACACACAAAACAATATTAGCCAGAATACCAGAATTCTCGATTACACCAGATATAAGTCAAAAAATATGCCCTGGTCCAATATATATGATAATAGTTTCTATCAACTGTACTTGAAAGCATATAATATTTTGAGAAAAATTCAAAATTTTATGAAAAATAATCCTTTAAGACGCAAATAAATAGTAGTAGGTCCTGCCCATAATTATTTTACACAGGATAATGTATGTATTATATTTTCAAATTGTGATAGATTGTCTTAAATGATAAGTTGGTTGTCAGAGAAACGTTTAATTTATTGGACATCCCTACAGTAAAATACAATTTAATATGCATTATTTAGTTTAATCGAAAGCTGTTTCAGCTATGAAACCACATGTTGTAATATATAAAGATGTTTTACTAACCCCAAAAAATATTGTTTTTTTTTATCACAAAGCAGGATTTTTGGTTTAAATTTAACTACTATAATTATGACTTATTTAAAACTGGTAAACTTCCATATGTGAGATCACTGTTAGCGACCCGG
>JAGVSQ010005832.1:0-17159 GCA_022683975.1 Rhyacophila evoluta
CATTCCCCGGATCGTTAGACGCGCACGCTACCAACTACGCTACCGGGGAGACAACGTCTATATATGTATATATGTAGAAGTACATAATACTGCTAACTCAACAAGACCATAATCAACTTAATATAGCGCTTTCACAAAGTCGTTGCACAGCACAACCTCCAATTTTCGGTTAGATTCCGAATTATATCATCACGTCTCCATTTTAGTTTCCCTTTTGTCGTTGCCATCCGATCCAACATGTCCGCTGATTAATCAAAGCCTTCCCGCGTTTGGCATTGTGACATTCTCCGTTTCACCTGTCACCCTTAAAACCTGTCGCACGTCAGGGCTCATCGTCTAAATTATATTTTTTTTCCAAAAAGAAAGAGTTCAGTATAAAGTTGAGAACTTTACCATAATGACATTTATTAATTACATAATGTCAATTATTTCGGAGCCATTATAACCGTATTTTGTTTTTATTTTCATTTTGACACTAATTATTAATAATTACAACACAGGCTTCAACGTTTTTTTCTCTAAGTTTTTTTCTAGATCACTAAATACCATCCATGTGGAAATTGCGTCCCGAATTAAATCTATGATCTATAATCCCCGTGATATAGGAATCCGTCATTTAAAAGAAACATCCTTGCATTAGACTATGTAAGGTTAGGTTAAATAAATAAGGTTAGGTTAAATTATGTTTAATATTTAAATTATTTTAAATAAATAAATTAATATATCTATTGTAAAAGTTTGTGAGAACCTTTTACACAGGGTGTTTTGCAAGTAGTATGGTTCCTTACTCCATATGTGTATGGATATGGATAAATGAAAAAATATAGATGAAAAGATTATACTATTTCAACTGAAATTCAATGCGCACAAAAGAATATTGTACCGTAGATTTGTTCTCGCATTTATATACATAATAAATTGGTATCTTGTAAAAAGTACTCATTGTTTTGCTATCAATTAGCTAAACGAGTTATTTGCAAGCGAGGTACAGTTTCTTTCAATGAAATTTAGTTAAACCGGAGGTATGTCATGTTTTACCTTACACAATTGTAATTATTGCTTATTTTATAAGTTAATTTATCTCAATAGTTACTAAAATAAAGTGCACCAAAGGCATCTTTGAAATCTATTGTAATATGAGCAATAAATAACACAACATGCTTGAAACAAAAAAAACTTGTACTAGTTGTTTAAAATTATATTCCCCTTTCCGATCTATAGATTTTAGTGATAACAACATACAAGTAGATAGTATGGAACCTTACGTGAGCAACGTATGTGCCTATAATATGCACTGTATAAGGACGAAGCTTTGACGTCATGGATTCAAGACGGGTTCGCAATACGCATCCGTTCTTACACTGGCCACAGCTTCACATCGATTCAAATCGAATCGATTAAGCATGACACCGTTCCAGGATAGCTGTCCGTTTAAAAACCCTTCGCATGTCACGACTCGTCATGAAAACAACATTATCCCGCGGAACCGGAAGGGTTAGGTATTGGATTGACAACGTTGCGATAACAATGACGGCCGAGGTAAAATAATTGAGGGTATCAAAACAAACGATTCGCGCGATGAATTAAAGAGGGATGAAATTTGATCTGTATACAAACGCGTTCCATATTATTTACGGCCGTTCATTGAATATGATGACATTACATGAACTGGAATTCACAAATTAAACGCGTTAAGTTATTAGCTTTCCGTGTAATTGTCATTCAAAACCTGACAAATAATCCTGTACACGAATAAAAAAAAGTCAGAAAAATTCAGTCATTTATTCGATTCTATAATACAATGTTCCCGTAATTATTATTAATTACATTAACTGAAATATTATTCTTGATATTATAAATGTAAAGTTACAATAGTAATGATACCAATATTAAACTATTCAGTTTTAAATAGTTCACATATTTTCCTAATACTAAAAAAAGAGCTGAGAGAAATTCGTTGAAAAAAATCCTATCTGGTGCGAATACAGATGAGATTATAAAGCTTTTTTGTGGTGATTATTTTCATTTTTAATATTGTTTTGGACTATTATCCACACAAATTCAACTCAGCAAAATCGGAAAAGGTGTAAATTTAAACATAAATATTAGATAAGGGCTCTTCTTATTCTTCAAGCTAGTCTCGTGTAGAGCTGTTTCTGCTTTAACCAACATATATATACTGTATGCATATACAAGACATTAAAGAGATGGTGTCTATTTAGTTTAACTCCTTTAAACTTTCATTATCTACAACTCTCTTTATCTATTCAAACTTCGAGGATTAAAATGGTTATAACTGTAATATGTTATTACTTCTGTGGATAATTGATAATTGCGCTTTAATATTTAAGGGTAGGTCTTCAAATTTTACGGTTAATTTAGAATATTTAACTATCAAGATACAAGTCTGCATGTTTGATAGATTGATCAAGTGACAAACATACTGACAAAATATTTTTTTATGTTGTGGATATCTGAATGTTCTATATTTAGAGTGGATATAGTTAAATACGTTTTTAAACGTTGCGCGTATAGGAACATTATTCTCTTCATAGTGTAAAAATATCCACGCCAAAAATATTGTTTATGGAACTCCATAATTTAAAAACTTATCTTGATAGATTTTATTTTCACTCGGAATGCCATAAACTCACACATTTATTTTCAATTTTTTAAATTCTTAGTATCTGTTGTACCCGAATCATACAAAATTAATATTTAATTATAAATTGCGATGCATGTTTATTATTCTTTTATATGAACTTACCTCTCGGGCAACGTATGCAACAAATAAACTAATCATAATTATAATAAATAATGTGAAATAAGGATAATCTTTTTATAAAATTATGTTTTTATTGACTTGAAGCATACTATAATATTTTAAATAAAACTCTTTAAATACTGTTTTTAAATATACTTTTTAAAGTAAAAGGTGCGGTTGAGTTATATATAATACGATATATACACACGTCGATCGACCTTTCCTTATTTTAGAATAAAAAATGTATATAAGTCTATGGGGAACTCACGGTATAGATAATACTTTCAAGGATACCCACTGACAAGCCTAACCCTTCGCAGGTCACAGCTCATCTCGCGAATCGAACTGCCCGCTTGGGAGGGGTGGGTAAGGGGTTAAGTGGTGCCGAGAATGAATGGATAGCGTTGCATTGGCTTGTTACATTACCGGGTTACCATAGCCAAATTGGTGTGATTTCTCAAGAACTGCGAGAAAAATTCGTAAAATAAATTCATAAATTTATTCTTAAACTTAATATTTAATAATAACAGTAATGAATTATTATTTTATTTACTTGTAATTGATAACAATTGATCGATAGAATTAAATCTATAAAACCAACTATTTATAAAAAAATAGAATACACATCTTACAGTTATATTGATAGTGAATTATGTGTAGAAAACCGGAATCAATTTCAATGTTCAAGAAAGATTACGTTTAAAAATAAAAAAACCCTGGGAATTCCATAGGCATAGAAACACCACATTGCATCTCCAAAAATCTTTTTTGCAAGCCAATTTTAGCACATGTAAACATCGAATCGAAGAATACACTTTCTTGCAATACAATGTAAAATGCTCTATTTGTAATTTGTATCCAGGAAAAGGGTCTTCCAATTCATCAAATTTAAAGGTTTTTTTTAAAATAAATTATTACGTAAATAAAGCACCACTGTGAGTTTTCATATACAAGCTTGTGTCTATTTAGTAATTTAACTTTGACTCAAAATCATCAAAACACTTTTTTGTGCGTCCTATAATTTTTTTTCTGTGTGGGTTCCGTTATTTTTTCTTCTACAGTCGAATTATAGTAAATAGTATAATAATATAAATCTATATCTTGAGTATTTATATTTTAAAACCAACATGAGCTAAACATGTATTTGGAGGAACATACCGCAGTGTGTACAACATACTGCATGTTGATATAACTGTAGAAAAGCACGTTATCGGTATGTACCATTACTACAAGTCACGGAAAAGCTCGTTGTGACTTTTCACGCGAGTCGAAAGCTGGCAAAACTGGCAAAACGTCAGGGTGCCGTTAACCGCCATTTCTACGGCAGTGTGGTTTCGCCACTCGATCCGGGAACACGTGTTCCGCGTCAGTTTATTTCAGTCAACTCGATGTTATGATCGTTTCTCGATACAAGTAGATTACACGAAGTTTTTCCTGGCATAATTTATTAACAATTTGTGAGAAACTGTGTTAAATGTGGAATTGAATGATAAACTTACTAATCATACAATGATGTATTTAAAAAGATTTTTTGGATGAACAGCATCATCGATGAAAAGGTAATAGTTTTATATGCAGTATTTACAAACTTCATTTTTTTAGAACGTTTATTTATTTTTTTTTAAAAATAAAGCACTTTTAATACTTAAATGAAATTTAAATTTTGTATTATTTAATTATAAATCACTGTCATTATAGCTAAATGGTTTGCACGATGTAATATAATATATGAATACGACTTGATAATGGTGTGAGAATAAAAATGTATATCGATAAAGCAAAAATATGCTATTGGAATAATTCGCGTTTATAAAATGGCATTCAGCGAAATAATTGATAAAGCATATTCGCTGAAAATATATAATAAACACTTAAAAAAATAAGTTTGCAAGTTTGTCGCGAGAGGTGAATTGATTAGAAGTCTGTAGTTTTATTTTAAATAACTATTGTGAATATCTTTGTTGGTTATCACACTTCTCTATAATATTACACTGTCATAAATACAATTATACGTGGTTTGTAATTTTGAGGTCTGATATCTCTTTTACGATCTGAAATTTTTATTATTGAAAATTCAATGCATTAATATGAATTTATGCTTTCTAAAGTATACTTACACCCCAAACCAATGATATTAGTTGTTATACCAAAGGTGTAATTGAAAGAAGAATTCTGTCAGCTCTTATTGGGGATTCTTTATATTTAATGGAAATACTATGGCATTATATTTAAATTTTACAAGTGTATCATGCACAATATTTAATAATACAGTTAAAGATTCTCACATCATATTACTAGACAGATATTATCCGGGAATCAGCTCTTTCATATGTAGTCTAAATATTAGAAAAATATGCTTTATACGCCACGACTTAACATCCTTTCGGGAATATACCGTGTCGTTGCAAACGCGCGCGATGTAGAAAAGTGCCTCTCCGTCTATAGTCAATTGTAATACATTTAAATGTTTTTTTGCTATTGTACTGATTGTGCTAATCAATAAGTTATTTAATTAATAAATAATTTTCTTGATAAGCAGTGGCATTAAATTTAAAGTTTTTACACATCGAAAGTAGTAGCTATTATTTTATATTTTGGTTTACTACTAATTAAGTATCCAACTAAAATAAAAACCTTATCAAAAAAGGTGAAATACAATTGAATATGTTTATAAAAGTCTTGATGAAGAGTTTGAAGGTGAATTTAAAAACACCAAAATGTGGAGGAAAAGCTGTAATATCAAGTTATATTTATTATAAACCAATCAGTCTAGCGCCTGGTTCCTTAAAGTAAGGCAAATTCACTTTGAAAGTCATATATTAAGCATGGAAGATAATCAGCCACCTAAAAAATATTTTTACCAATAGATTAAAAAGAAGAATTGGGGAGATCAAACCTGAGATAGTTGGACTGTGTAAAAAATTCAACATACGTAACAAAAGTAGACGATGAAAAATACGATAAGTAGACGGAAGTAGAGGCGTTCCTTGAAAGTTTCAAGACTTTATATTTGAAGAACAGAGTATTAAATTTCTATTTAATAATTCTCCTTGACTTTTTGTATGTTATGTTTAATATACTTTTAATAATTTATGAAATCACTGAGCTTTCAAAAGCATAAAAAATGAGCTTGTAACGTTTCAGTATTCAAATTTAATCAGGCAAAACATTACAGGTAGACACACGCGATGACGCGTTGTTTTGATATTATGTTAACTTGTCCTAAAACACAAATATAATAAATATAACACTGCAAAAGGACTTTTCAAGACAACCTAGGGGGAATTTTTTTATAAATAAAATATACACTATTTTCAAAGGTTTTTATTTTCAAAAATATAAGGGGAAATAAAATTCAGTTTCTCGGACTTACTGAAGGAGATAGCCAAAGGCATGTAGTTGAAAAGGAAAAATAAAGATGTTTGTTAAAAGTAGGTAAAGTTCACATTTAACTATAAAATAATATATTTCCAATCTTTTAAGTATTTTTTAAATGTATTTTGCAAAAGATAGTGATTTAGTAGTTCATTAATATTGTTATAAATAATTACTACGTAAATGATAGGCAGTCTATTCTGACTAATCCGTTATACAGCGTTAAACTTTGGCTTTATAATATGTTATCTTATGAGATAACTTAGAAAGCTTATATTCATACGTTAGTTAGTGCAGAATTTAGTAGAATGAAAGAGTAAAGAGAAATGAGGTGTAAGAAGATAGTGAACATAGATAGCATATGCTTACTCAGTCTGCTTATTTCTACAGTATCAATTTAACAAACAAACTAGAACCCAGAAGTACACAACATCTGCATTAATTTATTTCATCCCTTATAGCGTATACTTACCTGTGTCAGCAATTTAAATAACATATGGGTGGTTGTAATTTGAATAAAATTAACCTAATACAAAAATTAGCGTGCTATGTCAGGGATTTTAATGTTTAATGAAAAATATAATACTTTATCAAATTATTAAAAAAGAAAGCTTCAAAACTAGTACCTGTATTTAATAGCAGATGCTTCTGGAGAATCTGAATTTTGTTTATCTTTTCTTTTAATGGCAGAATCCGGAAGATGTACTTGGTGGAATTATAAAAAATACTTACACATTATGGGAAGATTTTAAGCTACTGGTGGGTGCCAGATATTTTTTATTGCACTTCATGGTAGCTATAATCTCTATATATGAGTTGTATGCGGATCAAAAGTTAAAAAATATAACATAGTAATATCAATTTAAATCATACCCAGCTATATCATGTGTTTAAAAATCGCATTTAGCAATCATTTAACTCACGACGACTATAAGTTGATGTGCCAAAATATTTTTACATGACCAAAGTACAACAAAAACTGCTTAAAAAATTGATATTAAATAATAAATGGGATATATATAAAAATTCAGTTTATTATATCTTTTGATAAAATAATTTTTACAGTTTTTAAATAACCCATTAGAACACCGTAATTGTTTTTTTATTATATAATACTAATACTTAAGTCTTAATTCCATGTCAATCAACTTTATGTCAACCAAATTACGTTTCCACATTTAGTATGATGTTTCTAAATGGCAAGACTTGTTCGTAAACAAAGATCATTCAGAAGTTATCAAATACCAAACATTACCGAGTATTTAAAGTTAATAAATAGAAACATTAATTATATTTATTACTATCATCAAAACTAACTATCGTCATATATTTAAAAATATATTCCAGTAATATATCTTTCAATAAGAACTATTTGCATTTTCAAAAAAGTCTATAAAATAGTATTCGTGATTAATTTTACATTACATAGTATAATTTAAAATCGTTTATTACAGAGAGAGCCGTTTAAATTTTCAGCAAAATACCTGCACGTTGGTATGCACCGTATTGATTGGCAAATTTACCCAAGTCATGTCTAACCAGATGTGAAACGATTTTCCTAGAAAACCACTATTCACATAAAGATACTTTTCCATTTGGGAAACTCTATAGAATGGGAACGTATAAGTGTATAGATATTTGATTAAAATTTTTCAAAAGTACTAAAACCATGTAATGGATTTATTAGAAATTTTATGGTGTACTTACATGAATGTAAACAGGCTATATTTATGTGAAAATTTGTTGATTATTAGAATTTGTCGGTGGATCGGCCTTCACATTCTGACTCTCTGGTATTGCTAACAATGTTACAGGGTTGTTTTTTGTGTATCTATTCTGCATGTAAACTGAGGCATCCCGAAATTCCTGGGATCAATTCATGGCTGATTTTCCAACCTGATATTCTATGATAAAAGGTTTTCACATGGAATTTATTCAACCAACGGTATAAATGTAACCAAAAAATGTTACCAAAGAACAAACACGGTTTTCGGTCGATGCAATTACGTAGGCTTTTATTGTTATAATTTAATTTTTATACTTATCAAATATTTGATCTGGAATTTAAATAAAATATTTCCGAATATTTGGTTTTCACGATAGTGGCAGACTAGTATCAGTATTCATTTTACTAAAATTATTCTTCACTTAAGATATAATTTCATAAGTAAAATACATATACACTGTAATATATAAAGCTGAAATACACAAATGTGAAGTGAAAGAGGAAACACAGCGTTAAATGAAATCAACTTTTCAGGACTAGCCACAGATAAGAAATTTTCTGAGATTTCTCTATAAATCTTATATTTATTGACATTTATTATTAAGTTCTTTATTGTAACTCATAATAACACGTGCATATACTTCAAAATGCTTGAATCATCCCACAATGCATTTAAATAGTATACGCCAAATATTATTTAATTATGCATCACGTTAATTAAGTGACGTAAATATTTTTTTCAAACATATGGCTGATATCTAACAAGTTAATATTTAGTTATAGGTCCTTTTGGTCAAGTTTAAATCGTTGTAATTAGTTAATAATCAATATTTTCATTGAAAAAAATTAAAACAATAGTTAAGGTTGAAAATATTTTTGATACTGCTGGAATATATACTTAAGATTAGCAGCCTCGAATTATACCCTGTATGTACTCGTGCTCAGCAGAATTAAAGGATGCTGGCGTGACCTAAAAGGATGCAAAGCAATTAGCGAGTAACAGAAAGTCCTGGAGGTGAAATGTAGCTCACATATGCTCCACATAGGAAGCGGACGAGGCAAAGATAATGTGTCAATAAATCACTTAAGGAATGAGTATTTTCATTGATAATATATGCGTAAACAATATTTTATAAATATACGGCAAGCGCAAAATATTTTATGGATATCGAGTAGAATTGTGTTTTATAAAAGTATGATGATATAATATAACGAAACAGTATTATAGATCCTTTTCTTGTTGGTATAATTATAAAGTATACAAATTTAATGAACGACTCAAAGACTAACATTAGTATAACCTAATATTTTTACAGGTATATTCATAACATCATACTCATTATTAAAAAAATGCGTGGCTAAGTATTACATTGTATGTGAAAATAAGGGCAAATTAGTGGACAGTATAAAATATAATTAAATAATATTTTAATTAAAAAAGTTTAATAAAAAAAAAAATCACAATGTTTCGTGCTTCATACTAATCCAGGTATTAACATGTACGCTTTAGCATCATTACGCGTAATTTCCTTCTATTTTTATTTGAAAACAATTCGGAATTTACTATGTTTTTTCACATAGCGACGTCAGACATTAAAAACGTGTGTTTGGCTCATTATTTTTATGGCACAGTCCTAATTGCGGCCCGGTTAGGTTTTACCGTGCTAAAGATCGTTTCAACTAAGAATGACTGCGAATAAAACATTTGCTGTTTTGTTATTATTAAAAAAAAAAAAACGAAATAAACTCGTCTAAATAATCAATACTGTTATCAGTATTACTATTTTGGTTAATAAATTTTAAAATACGTTTTTAAAGAAATGATTTTAATTAAATTATTGGATGTTATATAATTGAGTTTTTATTTTTCCACTGAAATCATTATGTGAATCGTAGTGTACAGGGTAACCGTGGGACACGCACCCTGGCACGGTCGGCTCGGTCTATTACGCTCCGAACAAAGGACGTGAAAGTTTTTTTTACGCCACCATTAAGCTATTTGATAGATATCCGTGGAGAGCTTCAGTATTTCACTGCATTAGCTAATTGCCGTTTTGATTTCCGTGGTGGCTCATATTAATTATTTTCAAGATTACTGACCCGGTTAAACCTTTTGTAGTAAGCTCGTTATTAGAACTGGTCCCCAATTAAAACGTCGTACTAAACTTAGTTATACAATATAACACTCCATAACCCTTGTAGGTTAAAATATAATTATTGGAAGTATTTTATTTCACAGATTTTTTCACACAGTTCTCTGCTAAATTGATTAAAACCAAGGCTTTTGCCTAGGAATAAACAAGTTCACTTATTAGGTTAGTTTATTGTTTATAAACTATTTGTTGAGATATGGGCAGTAATATTTTGTTTGTTTGTAACAAAAATATTGAACATGAAATAGTGAAATTAGAACTTCAAATTTGTAAAAAAAATGTAATAGTATTTGGTTTAAATTGATTCTACTATAACGAAATGCTGTAAAACACTGCATTAACTTTTTAAACAATCTCATGGTTTTCTCATGGTGATCGCTGCGCAAGGCAAGGAAAAAACTAGTTAATTATCATTCGACATACGAAAAAGTGGTCAGCTTAAATTTGTAGCAATGAATCAGTCGCTTACTACATACAGTAGAGTAGATTTGCTACAAACTAATGGCCGTAGGCTCGAATAACATAACTGTAATTACATATAGATCGATACATTCACATGCGAATATGCTGTAATGGGTTAATTAAACTCTAAAAATACTCCTAACAATATTGCATAAAGATAATTTTTTTCAACTTATAAACTACATAAGCTTACAATCCTTAGGACTATGGCGGAAATGGTTATTTACTTTCTTAACCTAGGTGCTAACACTTAGGCTATATTTTACAACATCCTAGTGAAAAGTGTTTTCATGAATAAATATTTATTCTATGCATTATCTATATTTATTTGTTTTATAAAATACTCCATTTTATAATCACCGTGAATGACATAAAAAATAAAATGTGCAAAACGATTTTTTTCAGCATTTCTCGATAGTGTTATGAACAACGAGCCTATTTATAACTATTTCTTTTAAAACATATCAATCAAAATCATGTTTATCATTATGAAACATTCGTGTAATAAATATACTGTAAGGAGTGAGACGGGGATTTTTTTTTAATGTATTAGGTAATTAATGAACCGTTTTTCTCAATACCGTAATAAGCAGTATATTAGCTGTTAAAATCACCTTTCCAGCTTTAAGGTCTTACGTATAATCTCATTTTTTGATAAAATTACTTTATTAAACGCTAAATTTATCAGCTTTATCCATCGAAGCCTAATGGGAGATCGAGATAATACGAATAATGCCTGTCATCAAAAACTTCAAGAAAATGTTGATTATCTAATTACATTGTATTAATCTGATCTTTCATTGTTAAGACTCGTGAAGATTAAATATACATTATATATTTAAGAATCATAAAACAATTTGTTAAAGAAAATTCATATTGAAATAGCTTTCGTCTCATTTACTTGTACATACATAAAAAAAGCTCACAACATGACTTGCTCTTTAGGTTGTTATAACAACCTGACGTTTAAAGTCTAAGTTTAAATTATAAAGGAGGTTGCTTTGAAGTTTCTTTTGATTATTTTTTACTGAAAATATCAAACAGATTAGATGCTTCTTATTTATTTATAATTCCTGTTATATTTGAAAAGTTAATCTATTGTATGATAGTATGCTTATTCGAGAGCTTGAAAATGTTGAATAAATTATGACTAACAATTTTCGGAGTAAACGTTTTGTATTCTTGTATAAGATTGTTATTGTAAAAGATTCAATAACATATAATTTTGACTTGAAGTTTTTTTTTTTTAATTTGCAACTGTGATTAATCTGTAATTCTCAACAAATAATTTGCTTTCCCAATTAGACCAATATTAATCCGAAAAATAAATTTCTAAAAATATTCGCTCCGAATTTAGAATATACTGATGTAAACAAAGATTTATTTTGGTGAACTCATTTTCATGATTATTTATTGGCAGCCATTTTTTTTACCAATTTGAGCAACTGAAATTGCACTTTTCATTTATTAAAATCCATTATAAAATCGCTAAATTTAAATACTGACCTCTGATTCCTTTCTCATTTAAAACAGGGCGTTAGCTAATAGTTTTATCCACCACGATGACTGGTTTGAACAGAAATATACTGTAGCGTAAAGAAAAGTTATGTCTATCACAACATATCAGTAATTTATATTCCGCTGTCCCCCTGGTAGCGTAGTTAGTAGCCTGCGCGCCTAGCAATCGGATTTTAAAAATCTAAAAATGCAAGATATGAATGCGCATTGGGTTGAGTAATTGTCTGGCAAATAATTCTCGTGAAAAATAATCTGTCAAGACGCCTTCACATTGCGGAGATTTATATACTCCACTTTCGGAGTGGATATCTTCACATTGTGTAGATACATATGCTTCACGTTGTAAGCGAACATGGTATAATATATATATTTTTTTGTATATAAATTCGAATTAAAAACATGTTGATTTTTTTATGACACTACGCGGCTCAAACTAACAACATTCAGTTGGTTATTTAAACCATACACATTTAGCAGCCAGCTACGGTAATTAAATATCAAAGCCAGTATTTTTTGTCATTTTTTTTTTCATAAAAAATACAAGTAAACATTTACTTCCTAGTAGGCAATATGAGAAAAATGAATATCATTTTTTTAAAATAAGGCTCATATACGGAACAGTGCATAAGTATAAAACTAATTTGAAATATGAACCGGATTCCGACTTTTTTGTATCTACTTCATTATTTTTAACTGTATATTGTTTCAGTTGAAGTATGAAACTTCATTTTTTTATATTATAAAATAGAAAGTATTATCTTTTTTTTTTTGGAAAGATTCTGGTTTTAAGGACTAGGTTAAAAATAGATGAACTCCGTTTCGTTGCGCTGGGTTTTTTTAGATGAGTAAGCATTTATTTTATAGATTATTTTTTAATTTTACGAGAAAATTTTTTCGAAAATATTTAGGAATTTAGATTTTTCGGCAAAACAATATGAAGTTTTTTGTTAATTTTTCCACAACTTACGATAAGATAAGAATTATAGACTTTACTATAACCTTATTGTTATAAAACAGAGATTCTCAAATGTATTTTTCTCTGCTTTTTTCAGATATAATATTTTATGTTACTTTGAAATTAACTTTTTGAATGAAACTAAGTTGAAAAACAGAGTGAAATTCGTTCGTTATATACTTACATTCTTAACTAGAGAATATATTATAGTAATGATATTGATATTGTAAATACGGAAAATTATAAATTTATTTGCTAAAATCAACAATGAAAATTGAAAGCAGGCTAGTAAAATATAATCAAACTATGAATATTAAATTACATTTAAAACAATCCTAATGAGGAATTTGGGAAATTTTACCTTTATAAAATACATGATGTTCGTTACCTCCAAATTGTTATCTAATATCTTCTTCAAATTGCTTTAAATGCTATGGACTAGCCAGAAAAGAAATTCGTCGACTTCGAAAATTATAGGTTTAGACGCAGCAATAATTAATAAGAGTTAAGTTAAGGTTACAGGTTTTCTTTAGTTATCAAAAATAGTATCAATTTTGGAAAAACCGAAATGTCTCCACGGTGGCCGATTAATAAATATGCGCTCTCGGGTGCTGAAAATTGCAAATTTAAATCCAGCAGCTGCAAGACAGATTGTCCAAAGAGACTGACAACTGTTATTTGTAAAAAAATAATGTTTCAATGTAAATATATTCACTTCACCGAGATCCATTTAGCAAGCATTCAAAGCATATATTTTATTACAATCATTCATAGTGATGCAGCATCTGTTGTCATAATGTCTGTATATGTTTTGTATGATATTTAATCGAAATTTTGCATCCAATTCGAACAAACTTCTGCTTACAAGCCGTAATGTGGTTTAAACGGATAATTAGAATTTAATCCAATCTACTGCAAATTCCAATTATTACTTTTAGTGTTTGCTAGAGTAGTTTGAAATGTAGTTTTAATTGTTTGAAATTACGCCGCTAGAGAACTGCGACAAATTTATTTCAATAAAATGAGCTCTAGATAATAAAAATACTAGTTTCTTTTATATTACTATATCAGATTATATAATTTTGCTGTTTTTAATAAACTAATACGATATTTAAATACAATATTATTTTACTCCAAAAATACCAAGTTTAAGTTTTGTATTGGAAAACTTTTTTTGAGTTAAAAAAATCGTTTAACATAATCGTTAGAAATACAAACTTTTAAAAGGCTTGATAGAAAATCTAATCATCTGCAAGTAGATGATGTGGAAATTTTGTTGATATTTAAAATATCTGCATTACAACGCCTACACCAACACAAATTGCTCAAAATTAGTAACACTGTATTCGATATATCAATTCAACGTAAAACAGTATTTGAAATCTTACTTCATTATCATGAAAAAATATGTCATTATAGTATACCGTAGCCGAGAAGTTGGCATGCGCGTTTAAGAGTCGGAAGTTACAGGTTTGATTACCATAACTGCAAAATTTAAAAAACTCAATAATGTGAGGCTAGATGTCCAATGTGTTGAGTAAGTGTCTAAAATCGATTTTCATGATAAATAAATGTCAATATAGGTCGTGACGATATGGAGATCATTTCTGAAGTGTTCATTTTTATACTGTTGAGAATTAATATGCTCCACTTTCATAGCATTTATGGTAAAAAATTTATAAGCTATCTTTTTCGAAAAATACAACGTATTCCGTCCTTGATAAGAAAAGAACATAATGACGTTATCTCTCTAAAATATTATTTATGGAATAAATATGTCTCATAATTTAATATATAATTATTTGATATAATTATAAAGTTTTACTTTTATACAATACACAGAAAATTTTTACAAAATTTTCTATAAAATTTAAGGAATTACTATTAAACTTTAAATTTCAGAACAACTTGGGTCGTCGAGCTTTTCTTCCAAAACATTAGCGGAATCACAAAGTTTTTCTAACTTATCTCGACATCTCTCTCGTTGACTTTTGTACCTTTTCCGGTTGTGCGGTCAATTATTATTTCCGGAAATACACGTCTGCCTGAAAGCAGTAACGTGTTCATCTTTATACAATAGTAAACTAAATTTATATTTAGCCAATTTCAAATTGGGATAGAAAAATCCATAATATCTGACACCAATAATACCTACTGTAATATTATAGTTGTACGAGAGAGTCCGTTTTTTTATATTCACCAGCTATGCCGTGATTTATAATTATATCCAGCTTTTTTTTCAAATCTATAAAAAATCTTACTTAAATCTGTAAATGTTATATTTTTTTTTTATAAAAAGTATTTTTTTATCTTAAAGAAAAGAGGTGCCGGAACTAACATTTCGCTAAACTTTCCATAAGCGAAAATGATGCACTTATCATTTATATAAAAAAAAAAGTCTCAGAGGTTATTGTCATAGGTACGGTACGTATGCTCAGTTAAATGCATTTATGATGAGAAATAATTTTGAACAAATTGTCAAAAATAAAAGGTAAAGCGCCGTTCTGATTCTATATTTATAAAACATTGACAATAAATTATACTGTAATACTGTTATACACCTCTTTTTGTTCACGTATTTTTCTGCAAATAGTAATGAATAAAGATTACTTATTATTGTAAAAAAAATATGCAATATGCTTTTTTTTACATACCATGTTCGTTCCGAAAGTGGAGTACACGGATCTCTACAATGTAAAGGTGTATCTTGGCATATTTTTTTAAGCCGGAATTATAATAAACAGTGTATCTCATAAGTAAGTAAAATATCATATTATACAAAATACATCATCGTTCGTGATATCAGTAAGAAACGACTACAACGATTATGTTGTGTTCTTGCGTATAGATTGTTTTGAGTATTACGTACATTTAACATGAACGATAGTATATTTAATGATAGTATATGTATTTTAAACAAAAATAAATATAAATAATTCTTCCGAGTCAACGTTTCAGTAGAATTCAGCAATTTAAGAGTCCTATTTTCTAGAAACAATATGTTCAGTTTATATTTGCTTAATCAGTTTAATTGTAAATATCAGTTACAACACGATGTAATATTATTTGCAATTTCAGTCCGATTGCTGAATGAAATGATGTTTTATGAACTTGTATTGTTTATCAATCATAATGACTTAAATAAAGTTGTTCTTCATAAAAATCAATTAACACTGGTTAATATCATATAAATATACATCCAAAGAGTAAAAAACATTCTTACAATATTTTGAATACAAAAGGAAACTGTAACTTGAACAAAAGCTCAAAGCATTAATTCATCTGTGTCACAAAATTTAAAAATCTAACGGATCTTTTATTATAAAAGTTTTTTTTTATGATCACACGCTAAGCTTTTTTACTTTAAGTTTTGGTTTTTTATCTCCGCAAAGATACGGCTTATACTAATCACGTAAGGTCGTTAAGACGGATTGTCGCGAGATTTGTTATCAGTTACGAAGTTTTTTTTCAAATAGTGAGATTTTCTTGGTTTATCATAGTCAGATACTTTTTATCTTTACCTTATCATACGCTTCATCTATAGATTTGTTTTTTGGCTTATACTTTACCATTACAGCCAATTTTAAAAGTTATACTAAATATGTCATAAAAGATCTTAAACAAAATTTTGTTGGGTGGGTATTGAATTTTAATCGATTTAAATTAAAGTAAATAATTGACATGTAACAGTTTTTTTTTAATGAAAACAACTTATCTTTTCTCATTAAATACAGATTAAAAAATACATGAAATAAATTATAATATATTTTCCAGAATTCTTAAATCTTATTTACTACTTTCATTTATGGCCTCTATAACATTATATGTTAAATATAGTCCATCAAAAAACAGAAAATGCAGGACTGAATGCCCATTGAGTTGAGAAATTGTCTGTAAACTAATCCTCACGATAATTAATCCATCAATTCATGTGTTCACATTACAGAGATCTATCTATATACTATCTATATAGCGGCTATCTTCACACTGCGTAAATTTATATGCTGCACTTTCTGAGCTGACTTGGTAAAAAAAATATTTAAATATTTAAAACAAACATGTTTCTTAAAATATAATATTAAATCACTTCAATTAAATTATACCAAAATAATAACTAGACATAATTCAATTAATTGAATTCTAATACTACATATAGTATGTTATATGTTCGCTCATTGCCCACATATAATGTAGCCTGAAGATGCC
>JAGVSQ010005833.1:0-10950 GCA_022683975.1 Rhyacophila evoluta
AAAATCTTAAATCTCCGAAAGTTCTTCACTGATTGCCTTAAAATTTTGACACAACGTTTTATTCGAATACGCGCGTGTTTTTATATGCATATATATTCTTACATAAATGTCACACTAGTGACAGGTAAAAACATTTTTTTTAACAGCGCCACTATTTTTAACCAGACTAAGCCACAGCAACGCGTTGCCGGGTACAGCTAGTACAAAATAAAAAAATACTAACAAATGGGTTCATCCGTTTATTTATAATTCTACGAATTAAACTATACCTTTCAACAGCTAAATTAATTGCTTTATTAGTATTTAAGTATTAAGTAGTTATGTTATAGTGGTAACAATATGACTAAAGTATTGAAACTTACAAAAATAAATTTTGGTATTCAATCTAATATTTGTTGGCTAATTGTCAAGTGTTCTGGATTAAGTAGTACAAAGATGTAGTAATTAATACCTTTTCGATAGGTTGAATCTTCGGTTGGTAACATGTCGTGGTAAAAGATTTTGTGAAGATAACAATTCATTATTTACATTGCGGATATCCCTATGCTTTTTACGCGCAATATGACCATTACCCAAAATTCTATTAAAATGTATTTGTCGTATAGCTAAGTACTATAGAATAAGTGGGAAATACATAGTAGAACCGAAATAGCTATCGACTAAAATTACAAAATTTTCTTCACTTTCATTTTATTTTTATCTTGAAGTTTTCGGTAATAATTTTCTTTTAAATTTTCTGTATAATAAAGCGAGTAAATATTACAAATGTGATCATTATGAAAGTGTTATATCCTTCTATTGTTCTGCTTTCGTACCGATTACATGCGTTCACCAGCGAGGCGTTTCGATACACAGGCCTAACGTTGACCTTTCCTCGCCGCCCCAGCCTTCTCGATTCTGATTACATTTTGTTTTACGATGCTGGGCGACGCCCTCACAGGACAGGACGCCTCGCAGCTATGGGCGGCGAAATCGCCAGCCCTTCGTTACACCATGCTTCGGCTGTAATAACACCATGTTTGATTTTTTCGTGTTACTTCTTGGCTTACTTGTTTCATCGAAGTCTAAAAAGCGTGAAGTATCAAGCTTCTAAAATAAAAATAAAAATTGACTAATATCTAGTTAAACTCGATACTTATTCGATATCGTATTAATTGTAACACGCAATCACAATCAAGTAATTATTTAGAATCCAAGAAATAACCGTCCCCTTTTTGGAGATGGGAATCGGCCAACAGGCGGATAATAATTTGAGCAATTGGCTGACAACTAACTTTAGTGAAAAAATCTTTCAAAAAAGTCTTGATCCAGAAATCCATATATTCCCAAAGGATAGCCCCGGACTGTGGATGTATGGGTACCATTCGATTAAGCCCTAAATAATAATTTTTGATATTGAAATTATATGGGCTCTTATGAGGAACTATTAAGACATAACAATTAGCATATTTGGAGAAATAAAAAAAATATTATTGAATAAAGGTACGGGGATAATGCACCATTACAGGATAGCAAGCGTTAAACATTAGATGAGCTTTAAATATTGCTGTGAAGTGTTCTGGTTAAAATATTTAATACAAAATTATATATGCATGTTTTAATTTTAGATAAGCTTGCATATACTCGTAGTCATATTGAAATTTATATCGTCCTATAATCTATTGTCTGGCATGTTTCTATGAAATTCAACTACACATGGGTTGCATGCTCATTTGAATCATGATAAAATACGTGGTTTGTAGTGTATTGGCACTCCATAAATTGGATAAGATCTTTGTTTTAAATAAACCAAACTTCAATTATCTGCCCATAAATTGTACGTATCATGTATCCCACACCGCGGGCTGACAATTCAATACGTTTTGCTGGAAGCAGCTGAAATGTTGCGGCTTATTGGTCACGCCATGAATTCGGTTCGAATGAATGCAGCTATTGTCAAACAACCCTTTACTATTCAAACCGAATACTGTAAAAATACGCAACATAACACGTTATTAATCGTCATTTTCATACTGCAATATATCGAAGATTTTTTAATACAATATAATTTATAATTTTTAATTCTGTATTTAACTACACATGAAAATAATACGAACTTGTATGCAACTGTGGAGCTTCAACGGGCCTCTTAAAACTCTCAAAGATCCACACTTTCCTGTCTTCATTTGGATAACATATTTATATATTATTTACAATATATCAATTTTTATTCGACATTGAGACTTGATTTCGTTATCTAACAGTCAAAAACATGTCTTACTAATGATTCGGGTATGTACACGACCTATCCGAAAGTGTTGCATATACATCTCCGCATTGTCAATACATATATTGATAGATTAACTTTCATCAGAGTCGGTTGTCTAACAATTCTTTAGACCAATAGGCACCTAGTCTTTCATTTTCAGATTTTTTAAATCCAGCATATGTGTCGAGCAATCGAACCTGTATTTCCCAGACGCGAAGCGCGTGCACTAATCTCTCGGCTAACGGAGAGACATACAATATTTAGTGTTAATAATTATATGTCTTTAGGGTGTTTTATTATTTATCTATTTGACTATTTACGTAAGACGTACACGGCTCATATTGAAGTGGATTCTATTATTTATTAGAACATAATGTTTTCTGTACAATACTTGATTATATTTACTGTTATTTGTTCATAGATTGTACATCTAAAAAGAACACAAATCAATCCGTTCCCACACTTTATTACAACATTTTTTTCCTGAAAATATTTCAAACTGCAATTTCAAGATGTTTCCTTCTAAATTACCGTTGTTGAGGTTCAAATCCTCAAGCTATTTGAACCCTATGCTGTCTTTTTTTTTCATTTACTTTGAGAACATGTGCATCCAGGCCGTGGGTGTTTTTGACATTCTTTCTATGATACTTCTACTTTCTGTCTGGCTAGGATTTATGAAGAAACTGTTGCCATAATATCTGTCTATGCATTTAATATTCTGCACAGTCGGCATATATAATATAATTTATTCAAGAAATATATTACCCTATCAGCGACTGTCAGTTTTTGTTTTTTGTCTGTCTAAATTTTTAGACGTCAACATAAAAACTTTCCAGTGAAGTATGATCTTTTTTAGTTTATTGATAAACTGTCATTGTATAAATGCCATTTCATATTGGACATACATGTTGAAAAGCATCCGTTGGGTCTCATGGAAATGATCACTGTTACATCACATAGAAGTACAATTGTCAGCATTGTGTATTACACTAGTGACATTGCATCATTCGTTATGCAATTGTTGTGGTGGCGGAAAATAATCATCGAATTGGATGCTTTTTTATACGGGCAACTAGAGTAAAATTATTGGAATGAAGCTACAGTAAAAATTAACTTTTACATGCCCTAAATATGTAGAATATCTCCACAGTTTGCAGAATTGCAAATCATATTTGTTTTTATTATACATTATTAATTTCCATGTATTATACATTATTGTATTCATATCGCCTTTTATCAAATTAAAATATTTTTTTCTATTTACAACGAGTATAGTCAATTGAATAAAATCTTTACTCACGTAATAGTCGCTGAGTTGCTTCGATAGTTTGGAAAATAATTGCTTGTACTTGCGAGTAGTGTTGGACCAAAAAATCAAGCTCAATTCCCGTACCTGATTAAATTATGTATATATTTGTATTGTATAGTTTTACGCAGAATATCGACACCCAATGATTTAAGCGAGTGATTTAACAACAGTTCAATGAAGTTATGTGGAATAATAGATGATAAAAGTTAACGAATCTAATAACAGTTTATGTGGAAATCCTTAAAATCGTTAAAGTCATTATAAATATATATAATGCATATCCTAATTATATCCTACAGATAGTTTATTATTTCTTGTGAAAATAATATTAAAAGCTCTCTACGATAAAGCTTTTTAAAATTAGGGTCTTTCATATATAATGAAAACATTATTCTAAACGATGTCTTTTGCGCACACCTACCTGTACAGTATGGCACTGTAAAATTTAATGCTTAAATATATGCCTAAGTGTTCATTTGTTAATGGATCCGTATCATATATTTTCATAATGTTCGCAAGCTATCTATAGGCGTTGTTCGGCGATGGTGTTCATTTAGTAGTGTGAGGCGCGCAGGAGGCAACGGTTGATTAAGTTTCAAAAACGGTACCCTTAGCTAAACAATAAAACTTGCTTTTCCTTAGAATCCGACATATACGTCAAAATATTGTTGCAACAAGCACAATACTAACTGCCTTGTTCACCGTATAGCTATACGCATTTCCACGCTTTCTGTTTCCATTCTTATCTGCTTTGCTACCCTCTTTTGTATTCTCATAACGAAAACTCAACTTCACGCATTTTCCGTGCAAGGGTTGCCGAGGATGCGCACCTCGACAACTCGTCCCCAGATGATTCACCCTTAATAATATGAGTATGAAAAAATACGATAATACGCCTGAGTATTTTTGGCTTCTTTACGTGTTTTTTACTCACATACTACACACAGTATATGGTCGATCTCACGGCTGTAACGCGAGAGTTGTGATATTATACTCAAAACGTAAGAAACGAAATTTTGTTCAACATATTAAATCTATATTCATAACCAGAACCGCGTCGTGCTAATGCTGAGAATGTGCATCTCACAAGGGCGCCAGAATATGATGAACGCCCTTATATAAAAGAAAATATAAATTCGCCAGTGTTTTCTACGTGAAATGATATTTGCATTATTAAATTAAGTATACTATAACGACCAACCGCAGCGAGCCAGCCGTTATGACGTATGACAAATATTCAAAAACGTATTCATTCAAAGATTTATGTATATTTAATATACTAGTTATATGGGCACGAATTTCTTATCAGATAAGATTTTTCGATAGATTAATTGCATCCATTATTTTTGTAATAATAAATGGTTTAGAGAGTGGACAGATAATTATGTAGAATCATGTTTAAATTCATTGTCTACGTTTAAATAATTATATTCTTGTTAGCTCTCGAGTTGTTGAGAAACGTAAGTTCAAAGAGCACGCTTAAACTTTTTCAGGAAAGCACCTGAAGTGTAAATAATACTTTTGTTTCATCTTGAAAAGAATTTTTAGTCAATATATAAAGTTAGCTTCGGGCTATTGGCCGGCTGACGGCGCGAACTAGAGGAGAATATAATAATCTTTTTCAGCTTTTCAGGCGATCGCTCCGAGCGCCAACATATCTGCAGGCTTATTGTTATGAAAACAAACTGGCTTACTGTCTCATGATTAATTGCTGCGATGAAGTATTTATTTTCTACGCCACTGGCCTATCGTTATAATGTTGATGTTTGATGAGTTAATGATAATTTATGACTGAAAAATGTACGGTTTATTTGTTTGGTTGAAATGTTTGCTTATTCAACCGTGGACTGTTGTGTTAATGCTAAATGCATTCTAAGTGAACGAACTCGATTTTAATTGATAAAAAAGTTATCGAATTTTAAATGTACATTCGTTAAAGTCAGGCGGTTTTTAAAGATTCATATCATATCGTATCTTTGTTTATTTAGTTTACTACTTATTGACTGCTTACGAGCATTATAATTTTGTCAATATACACAACGTATGTTGCTACAACAATCTATCATATAACCTACGGTGAATACTTCATTTTAATCATTTCAAATATTTTTTCAAATCCAAAAATGATAGGACTGGATTGTCATTTGGTTGAGCAATTTTCGAGACAAACAATTCTCGTGAAACAACAAGTTTTTACATTGCGGAGATCCAAATGCTCCACTTTGGGAGCTATATATATGTTTGTAACGTTTCGATCATTGGAGTACTCAAGAGAGAAGTGATATATTCTCTATCAATTATTATATTCGAGTATTGCAGCTTCTATAAGGGTATCCTTTAAGTTATTCCCAAAAATACAAGACAAGATTAAAAAGGATATAAAAATATATGATAACCTGATGTAAGAAAGCCCAAGATATAATTACAAGGACGACAATTGTGTACGCTTAACGGAATTTGGTAATGGACCTAATTATGCACTCGAGACTCGGAAGAAAGAATGGCACGTGTCAATTTATGGAATCTCATTATAAATCGCCAACTTGGAAAAAAAGTCGCTGAGTAAACAGCCATAAAACTTTTGTTTTTAATAACCTATCTAAATGTTTCGCATTCACCACATGTCACTTGAGTGTTTTCTTATTCCAACTTGAGGAATAAGTTTTTTCTGTTAAACATTCGGGAAAACTTAAATGAGCTCTTTGTACGCATCACCAACACCACATTATGTACGCATTACGAAATTAAACATAACTATTAACGTAAAACAGGCAACTAGCAGTTATCTTGCCAAAAATTAACACTTTTAGTAACCACATCAAATCCATCCAGTAATGTACTTAGTTAATTTTTACGTGTATTTTCACTGAACTTACATTTGTTGTTTAATGAATGGGTGCTAGAATGTTGGATATATAATCATGTACATTTTTCTGGAAAACGGTTGATATTTTATTCAATTTTTGTAAGCTTTCAAACACATTTGTATCTCCATTCACGTGGCTGATATATTTTTTGCCCTTTGTACAAAAGTTTATTAGTTATCTCTATTATTCGAAAAATCCATCGTCAATGACAAAACACATTTACTAACGATAAAGTTTCCGTTGTGATTTAACTAGCGGGAAAGCTCTAAATAAGCTCGACATTCAGAGACACCGTCCGCAACGTTTCATTCGCGACAAGGATCATTTTCAGCCCTCCTGAAGCGTGCTTATAATTTAATATTCATAACACGCTTTTAACGAATTTCGCGTATAAATAACACCCCGAAAACAATGGAAAGATTAATTAATTCCTTCTGGCCATGATACACTAGTGTTGTTTCTGGTTGTTGACACTCAAAAGGTGAGTTCTTCACCATACGTTTCAGTATAATAAATCTAAAGGGAGATTAGTTATGGCTACTTACTATATATTCTTAATATATTCTCCATTTTTTCTCACGTTAAAATAAGCCCTTAAATCTGGGAAAAAATCATGTTTATTTTAAACTAACTTAGTAGTTTTTTGTGCATAAAAATGCATATTATTAAATATATTGTAACTGGTCCATCTATTTCATTCTCCTTATAAATATTATCGTACAGAAATTTCTATTTTAAAAGTTGTTTGAGTGCTTCCCAACGGATAATATAAATATTATACGTTTCTCCTATTGTAAACTAAATTGTATATTATTTTCGTTCAACTGGAAGTAGTCACATCTTTGTTGATACTCGTATACAAAACGTAAGCAAATACTGATAACGGATGATATTTTAATATGATAAATAAATCACTAATATTACTGTAAAGCTTTATTTAAGTAAATATCTGCAAGAAACGTGGTGTGCTTAGAACGACATATTTATTATTTGTCTCCCCGATAGCGTAGAGATCAGCATGCGTGTCCTGCATCTGGGGAACGCAAGTTCAATTCCTACATCTGCTGAATGAAAAAAAGGCAAGATTGAATTATATTAGGCAGTTGTATGACCAAAAATTCTCGTAAAATATAATCTTTTAAAGCACGTCTTTACAATTTGGAGATCCATATAGTCTACTATCCAAACGGACATCTTAACACTGTGTAGTTCCATTTGCTCCACTTTCAGAGCAAACATAGTTTTGAAAAAATGCAATATAGGGTATGTAGTAAGCCAATACCAATTGAGTAAATGCCTAAAATGCATTTAGATCGATATATTTATTATTCCCAGAGCTCATCTCAAAAACACCATCAAATGTTATATGTTTTTAATATTCACTTACTTCCGCCTGCGATTGTCGTCATCCACTTGCATTATTTATTAGGGATAATTAAAAGTGTCGCCTGGCAATACATCAACCACGCCGGCATTGTGTGGCAGACTCACCGATATCTTATTTAAGACTAGCACTCAGTCACTTGATCCAGCTACAAATATTTAGAACCATCAGATTATGTTTGGATATTTGTATTACTTCTCCCCGGTTAGCGTAGTTGGTAGCGTGCGCGTCTAGCAATCCGGGGGATGCGGGTTCGATTCCCCATCTGGTCGGACTTTAAAAATCTGAAAATGCAGACTGAATGCCCATTGGGTTGAGTAATTGTCTGACAAACGATTCCCGTGAAAAATAATCTGTCAAGACGTCTTCACATTGCAAAGATCCATTTACTCCACTTTCGGAGTGGATTTCTTCACACTGTGTGGATCCATATGCTCTATTTTGGGAGCGAACGTGGTATAAAAAAAAACATGATTCATTAATATTTCGCCTCAGCTTTGGTGGATTTATATGTATGATACTTAATGGAATGTATATATTATCCACTATACTACTTATTACATAGTATCACATCGATTCTCATATTTGGCCATATTTTTCGCATTTCACCATGTTACGCTGATATCTCATAGATCAATTAAATATAACGATAAATTGTATTATATGTAACCTGAAAAAACTTAGAGATATACTTTTCTGAATAATGGTAAATGACGCTCTACACGTTGTCTAATAACTGAGATTAAATCATATACTTTCTGTAAGATTTGTATTTCGTGTGCACATTTCCGGTGTCGCCAGCTAAATGAGCTTTACATTGAAGCGCCTTCTCACCCTTATTGTTTCCATCGAGCCTAATTTGAAGAATCCATTAAACAAGTGCTTGCCAGTTGTCTCATTAAACTTTCTCATGCTCTTCTGCTTGTTTATGGAAATAAAAAATGTGTTTATAAATAATATGAAAAATCTTACGAAAGTTTCACGCTTAGAGCGCTTTTAAGCGTGTATTGTTAGCTTTTTTAAGCTTTCTTTGTACAATCTTGTATTATTTTTTTAATAAAACTAATAAATGAGAATATTTTTCATCGCATCTTTATAATCATAGTTTTAATGTGCTAATAAATCACGTAATAATTCTTACATATATCATAGAATTTGAGTAAACCGATCACTGCGCTCGTCTTCGATATACGCAATAACTAAACTTTGACACAACAATATGACTCGTGATAAAACATAACTCGCATACCACACAGCACACATTTTACAGAAAATAAACAAAGTCTTTGTATCTATTGTTCGTCAAATTCCATAAAAAAAATATAGAAACATATTTTGTTATATGGTATACGAGATATTAAAACATGATCGCTATGTTGTATTTGTAACGTTTTGAAAGATATCGAACTTTTAACAGCGAAGCGGCTCGTCAAAAAAAATATGCAAAATATATTTTAATTAAATATATTCATTAACTTAATGTACGAGTATGTATAACAGTTTGAGTATTGTTTTCATCCACATGCAAATTCAAAAAACAAACATTTTTACTATAAAACTAATGCTTTTCATAAAGTAAAGCTTCAGCTTTTTAACTTTCTCATAGTGTATGTATGCATTAACTGTCATAGTAAAATTAGTTTAAATCACGTCGCCCATTGGGTAAAATTGAGTTAGATTCACATTCGGAATCTTGGCATAGAAATTAACCAGCTCACATATTTAACTGTTTAATAAGAGTTATTTTCGGTGAGGATATAAATGTTTTTTTCGTTTGTAAAAATTGTATTAAACACCAAAACTTTAAATACATTTTTGTCGAAACTTGGTTGATTTTCATACATTCTTTTAGCTTTTACAACTTTGGAAAATCAAGCTTGAAAATCTGGCAAATTATTAATTAATTTAATTAAATAAAAATGAATTTAATTGTCGGCCCTTTTGTAATATTATGTGCCTTTGTGTAAATTAAATAAAGAATTTAATATGGCTACGAATGATAAAAAAAAAACAAAGTTGTATTTTGTACTCCAGTAAAATCTAATTAATCTACTAATGGCCCTCATAACATGTTCTTATCAAGATGTCTGAATTATACGTTGCCAGTAGGTTTATGCATGGAATTACCATAGTGTAATAATTAGTAATTAGGAAGAGTGTTCAGTGGAATTAGAACGAAGTGTCGATGATTGTAGAACCATTTATTTTGTTGCGGATTTTTTAAAACATTACAATGATGCACATTTGTACAGCAGCTTTATTTGCAATACAAAATAATTTGTACTTTATGTTTTTGAGTTATTTATACAAATGCAGTATTTTTTGTGTATCATTCACAAGGAAATTGTTATGTTTTAAATTATTTTCAGTAAAAAAATTACGTACTGGTCACTAGGAAACTGATTTTTATAATTATACACGTGGGCGTCGTTTCCGTGGCTGAGTGCATGCAGTTTGCAGCTGAGCATTACAAAATAAAAATCTAAAGACGCATGACTAGATATCCAATCTATTGAGCAATTGAGTGACATTCAATTTTCATGATAAAATATATCAAAGTTAGTATTTACGATGTACTGTAATTGCTTTATTTTTCTGAAGTGAACATCTTAACACTTTCGAGATCCATCTTCGGAGCAGACACTAATACGAAAATATGTACTTTATTATATTTAATACTACAATTTTTCTAAATGAAATATTAGCGTCTCTTTATTTTAACACCTGTTTCGAAAAATGATAATATTGATGGTATAAATTATTAATTTATATAAATAATAGATATATTGAATTTAATTGTATGAATTAGTTAACCCAACCCGATACGCTTAATTTTCAGAATTATATTTATAAATAGAAATATGTATTATGTAATATAAATTAAAATATGGGTACGTAATTATCAATCAGGATTTAAATTATTCGAATCGCTAATCACTACGTATAATGAAGAGGTAACCGAAAATTATAATTAATATACACTGATATTATTGCTATGGCTCTATATATATTTGAAATGATACACTATTTTTTTAAATAAATATTATATATTATTGAACTTAAATAAAATAAAAATAACATAGATAAAATAGAAGCAATTATCAATATTGTATTATAATGAGTTTCCTGCAAGCATTTACCG
>JAGVSQ010005834.1:0-17158 GCA_022683975.1 Rhyacophila evoluta
AATAATAAGAGGGCAGGAACATTGAAAGCAGAACTAAATAAAAGCTTATAATAAAAAGCACAATCACCTATGAATAGCAAACAACAGAGCCAGAGCAGCTACAGTCTTTTCTCCTCCGGACAAGTTTGACATAGGTTGAAAACGTTTACCAGGAGCGACGCAGTTGTAATTGATTCCATCTAAATACGGCTCTTCAGGATTCTCTGGACCAAGAAAAGCTTGTGCAGACTGATTCATTGCCAAAGACTATAAAATAAAATATGAGAATTATTTATATATATATTTAAAAAATAATGTGCTGGGAACGATGATAGAAATGCTATTCATAGTTTGAATAGTTTTTATTACAAAATATGTACCTATCAGAATCAACAACATAAATTTAACAAGAAAATATTTATTATTTTTCCATTACCTTGTAAATAGCATCAATTTCATTAGCGACATGATCAAAGCACTCATTAAATTTATCATGTCGATCTTTTTTAACCCGCTCAAATGCCAGTTTTGCTTTGCGCGCTTTTCTTCGTGCTGTTTCAAATGCTTTGTTTGTTACCGTAACCTTTTCACGTACTTCATTCAGTTTTTGCATGGCCTGTAAGAATTTATGATGTAATACAAAGATAATATATAACTAAGTATGTAATTATTTTCTTTTCAAAACATAAATTTGAACAATACATACCCTCATATTGGGCGCTTGAATTTTGTCAACTGTTTGTTGTAAGTTATAAATGGATTTATTCAGTTTGTCAGCCATCTTTTTGATTTCATCTGGCTCATCCAATTCTCGTAAATTTTCTGATAGTGAACTGTAATCTATACGGATTCTGTAAGTTGGATTGTAATAGTTATTGTTAATAACATTTTATGATGTCAGTTTACATATTTACATTCAGCAATTCACTGTTAAATTATTACATTCACTCTCAGTTTTTAACGCTGATAGATGCAACCAATTCCCTACAACATATTTTATTACAAATGGATATACCTTGCTTCTTTTTCAATCATAGCAGATGTATTCATCGATGATGAATCATTTTCGGTTGATGCACTTTCCATCGTAAATATATCAGCCATATTACCATGCATCATGGGAATTAAAATATCTTCAATCTGTAATAAAATCGGTTCAGTTTTATATAATTTTTAATGGGGCGAACATAACAAATGTTTATAAGTATATTTAGCATGTTTAATTGACTGTCCATGTACATTTATTTACCTTGCATTGCTTAAGGATGTTATGGCGATCACTTTTCTTGCTTTCGATTTTAGATTCAAATTGAGAAACTTGTTTTTGAACAGCCATTATATCCTTGGCGATGTTGCCAACTTCGCGTCTTGCCTATAAAAATAATCATTTGACTACATCTTCACACAGAAATTGGACCACTGATTGGTAAGTTAAAGGTAAGAATCTTAGCTGGATAAAAACAACTGCATACTGTTGTATACGGTGTTGGTATGGTGTACTGGAAATTTACTTTCGCGAGTTGTCTTTCACCTTAAATGTTTATTACTGAATGAATACAGTTGACGATAAAAAAATTACTTTGCCCATTTCTTCATCCATCTGTTCTGCTTGATGCCTCTTCACTTGTCGTTCTCCTTTCAATTCCTCAGCTCGTTTCAGTTCCCGGTCAATATCACTTCTCTGTTTGTTTTCCGCCTGACGTGATGCTTCCAATTCATCTTCACCATCTTGTACAGTCCGTTCCCAGCGCAAGACATTTTCTAGAAGCCAAGTAGTTTAGTAAATGAATGAATGAAAAATAACGTTATTTTTCTACCTCACAAATTAAAAATCTTACTCAGCGTATCACGAGATCTCTCAAACTCCAAATTACTTGTGATTCTATCGATTTGCTTATCAAAATCCATTCTTTTCTTTGCCCTTTCTTGTTGAGCCCTCAACTCTCTCTCTTCATATTGTCTGTAAAATTAAGTCATCATTTAATGGGTTGCACTCCATTTTATAGTACTACAATACTTGCGCTGTGTTGTAATTTATTTTATTCAAATAGGTTTTTTTAGACATTTGTATGTGATATTTGGATTACATTCAATTACCTAATAAATAAGTAATTTTAATATAAATATTTTCTAGAAATTGTTTTAAAATAATGAACACTTGAAACAAAACGTAATTACCTGATATTGACAACTCCAATGTCACGACAGAATTTTTTAAACACAACATCTTCAACATTATTCATGTTTTCTTTAATCTCTTGAATTTTTAAATCTCTTTGGAGTAATGTACGTTCGATATCAGCAATCATTGGCTAGAAAAAATTCCATGAAAGTTATTTGAAAATTTAGTTCCAATGATCCAAGTTAGTATAAATTTTGAATTCTTATCCTATTGTAATATTTTCATTTTTAAAGTAATCTACTATTTGTATAATTCTCTATAAATTAAGCGGACACATTTGTTAATATTTAAAAATAAAACAAGTTTTCATTAGGAAACTTCAATTGATATTATTTGTTAATATTTGTCACTTACCCCACACATGTCTGTTTTACGTTCTAATTCTGCCATCTCAGATTCCAAGGTTTTAATTTGCTTCATCTGAAATTTGATAAAGAAAAATATCTGCTATAAATTAACTTTCATGCGATGTATAAAAAATATGCGTTGATAAATAAACAAAACTTACAGTAGTATCTTTATCTGTTTTGGAGTATTTCAGTCTAGTTTCTAAGCCCCTGATTTGAGAATCTACAGTAGTGAGTTCAGATTCCTTTCTAGATTTTTTCATTGACTCTCTCAGTTCTTCTGTTAACTTCTCCTGCAATGAACAAATTATTATGTATAAGTACCGTGATCAAATAATGCACTTCATAATATCGTCGCTTGGATGCAAAACTATCTTTTTTTTTTAGTTTTTTTAATAAAAACAATGTATAGCATACTCGTCCACGTTATGCAAAATATCCTATGTATAAATAAATCCGAATTACCCAAAGTAACAAAATATTATCTTTTATTAAAATTCAAAACAATCCAAAACATAATTATTGCAAATTATATTTACTTACCTTTATAGGTAACATATATTTACAAAATATATGCTAAAAGAAAACTTTTTTACAAAAACAGTGCATGAATTCTAACATTTTTCAAACAGCTCTCCTGTAAATTAAGTCGTGTGACAAGGAATAGTTCTGTATTTGAGTGCCGATATAATCAAAGCCATTTCCAATTACTTACAAAAGATACCTGCACAGGTAATCAAACAATACTATTTTTGAAGTCATACCTTTTTGGCTTTCAATTGTGACATATGTTTTTCATCCCACCGCTTAGCCTTCCTTGCTAAGTCGAGACTTCCTCCAGAGATTATGCCAGATTTTTGATAAAATGTACCATCAAGCGCGAGAGCCTTAAAAAAAATTAAAAGTAACTTTAAATATATGTCTCCCCGGTAGCATAGAGGTTAGTGTGCGCGCCTAGCATTCCACGGAATGTGGTTTCGATCCCCACATCTGTCCTAGCAATCCAAAAATGCAGGACTGACAAGTAATTCTTGTGAAAAATAATCTGTCAACATGTCTTCACATTGAGGAGATTCATATACTCCAGTTTTGGAGTGGATATTTGAACACTGTGTAGATCATATGGTCCACTTTGGAAGTTCACATGGTATAAGAAGATAAGAATAAACATTTAATGGCAACATTCAAATTTTTATTTATACCATGTCTGCTCCAAAAGTAGAGCATATGAATCTCGACAAAGTGAAGATGACTACTCCAGAAATGGAGTATATGGATCTCTGCAATGTCAAGACTTGTTGACTCCACAATGTTGACAGGATTTTCATATTTTACTTACATCAAATCTGCTGTTGTGTTGCTTACTTCTGTCCAAATCGTAAGCTACGCGGGAAGCATCCTCTGGAGTTTCACAGACGAGTGCATTATTTGTCACAAATAGCACTGCTCGGTGGATAGCTGGGGGTTCAAACCGCAACACATCAAACAAAAGCTTCACATTTTTTGGTTCCTTAATATCCCTGCAGAATGTTAAAGCATTATAAGGCAGTCGAGTCCAATGGAATAGTATTAATTATTCTTTGTATAAAATGAATAAAGATTTTTTTTCATTCAGATAAAATATAAGAAGAATAAGATATACCTAAGCCTCTCTTTCAGAGGTTTGGCTTGAATGTAGTCAAGTGGTAAAAATGTTTCAGGTTCAAGCATACGTTCCTTCAATATTTGAATGCACTTCCTGGCAGTTTTTTCAGTATCAACAACAATAGCCTCCATGTATTTTCCCAAAACTTTAGTGATAGCGACATTATAACGCTTATGGGTTGGTTGACACATGTTAATCATACGGTCGTACTGGAAAAGGACGAATTTATTATTATTACCAAGACCAGAAAATCTATATGGATTTATATATTACAAGCTGCATACATTGATGTAGGCTGTGAGCATATTATGCAAATATATTCATGTCCAATGATGAAGAAATGTTATATAATAATGAAAATATATTATGATGATTGGTTTCATAAATAAATCAAAATAACACCTAGAAAAAAGTTTCTGAATCGATTTCTTTATAAGCACTTTGTCAAGTCTATGATAGGAAATAGACTTATAATCTCATTAAAGATTTATGTTTGTCATGATTATTTTACTCTCATCATGCATGTAGTTATGCCATATGATACTTACTACGCCGGGTATTTCACGCTTGAAGTTTTCAACGATTTCTTGTTTCTTACGACGTCTGGCATCTTCATGCTTGTCTACACGGGCATCACCAAGTTGTTCTCCAACAGATTCTAACGCTGCTTGTAATTCTTGAGCACGTCCTCTGCCTGCGCCCACATCTTTATTCAATTCCTCACGCAATCTTTGCTGTTCTTCCAGTGCCTGCTCTGAAGTTCTGAATAATAATAAACCTATTTTAATATATTTTTGCACTGTTAGCAAGCACTTTTTGCATAATGAATGGGCAGAAATAAATAAGGATAATTTATTTTATACTACAGTTCTTCTAAAGTACAGTGAATGCATACTTTTAGAGACATCAACATAGTATAGGATGATTCGGTTATTCCTGAGAATTCTCAGGAATATTTGAGTTTTTTCATTTCCAGTTTCCAGAGACCTTGTATACTGCCATTTTGTATATTTTCTTATTTTTTTTATTGCTCTTCTAATTTAACTTATTTAATATTATTTTCAATTTCTTGTTTTATTTTTGCTCTTCCATTCTAAATAGTAATATTTCTGTAATATTAAATTTTGTGTTTTTCAGGAACAAAAACAATATCTGGGAAATGTTACCCACTAATTGGGTCTAAAATGTAAGTTTTTATTTTATTGAATATATGCCGAGCCGCCATTAATCCGTATGTCCATCATGTTTTTAATAAACATGGGATCAAACAAGAGATACATTAAAAGAATATCTGATGTATTATTTGTAAAATATTTTTTACCAGGCAAATAACTGCATTTAAGTAATATTATTACTTTAGCAATTAATAAAGACAAGTTAATAACAGATATGTAATTACTTAATGTGTTCAGTAAGTTTTTCAATTCTTTTTATGGCCTCGGCTTTTTCATGACCTTTTTGACGAGTTTTGTTATCAATATCATTCTTTTTACGAATCTCATTATCGAGTCGATCCTGATCGGCTTTCTGCTCTCTGTTCACTGAATCAAGTTCTTGAAGATACCGAGCGGACTGCATAGAAGCTTCCTTTTTCAATTGCTCATACTCTTTCACCTATAACATAAGATGAGCGAATCATTGATCATTTCATTAAAAAAAAATTGCACGTCAAAAATAATGTGATAAGATATATTTACCTGCACTTCCTCTAAATGAACGTCTCTTCCTCGACTTTGACTCTGATCTGCAACGGAAGCCTCCCATTCAGCTTTAGAATTTTCATTCTGACGCAGCTCTTCTTCTAGTTTTCTAATGTCTGCTTGGTGGGCGTCATTGGCTTTGCGGGCTTGCTCTAAAGTTTTTTGAGCGCTTTCTAACTTCTTTTGATTGTGGGTGACACGTTCCTTAGCCTTGATGAAAGTTGGACGTTTCTTGGAAATCTCCACTTCCTAATATCGGTGCAAAATAATATATTTTTAAATTACTTCGGACAGAAAACTAGTCTACTCATGTTGAATAGAATAATTTCCAATTTTTTTTACCACTGATGGCGGATAGAAAAATTATTTTAGTTTACAAATGATATGAGTTTAATCATATTGAAAGGGTAGAGTGTTTACTTTGTGTTACTGGTGTCATTAAGACAGATGACATATGATCGCTTCAGGATTGGTTTGTCGAATAGATAGTTCGCCAAATGTACAGAAGATGAAAAACAAATCTTATTTAAATACATACAAGTAAATACACGGAGGTATCTTAACTATTTTTTTAAAGCCATATGGTTGATGTATTATGGAAGAAAAGAGTTCCAGCATATAAAATTGTATAAACTATCTAATTAATTAAAACACATGTTGTTTCTCAAATCGCGTAATGTGGATATTTGAAAAAACAATCCCAAAGCAACGATACGGTCACTATTTTGTATACCAAGGAATAATTTATAATTCAACAAGCAGTTAATGTATAGCAATAATTTTAAGAACAAACCACTTCTCTGATGTCCTGATCAATTTTTGCCATATCCCTTTGAAATACGCCTGCTTCTTTCTTTTTTTCTTTCAAAATATCTTCTGCTTTAGATTTCTTCTTTTCCACTTTTGCTAACTCCTGTTGCTTGTGCTGAAGATCATCTTGACATTGTTTGATGTCATTTTCGTTGTGATACAGTTTGAATAATTGTTGCTCCACTTGTTTATCGGCCTAGAAAAGAGTTGTCCAATTATGTTAGGTAGATCTAAAACTAATGTATATCAAATGTCCAAATTTGAGTCTCAGTCACATTTTGTCTTTCGACTTGTGAATATATGCATATTGGTTTTGTCAAGAGTACATCTGTATTTAACTTATTGTATTTTAAGAAATCAGTGGCTCTCAAGCCTCTACTTATTCAAAAATGCCGGAAGACTTTCTATTAGATGAATGTTTAAATATGTGCACGTTGCACGAATTTCAAAAATGGTGGAGATTTCGACCTTTGTGACGATAAACGTTCGGAGACCACAAAATATCGACTTAGATGTTTTGATTTTGGAAATTGCAAACAATTTAAAATTCTGAGATTAGCAGCTTGGAGCTTCATACTCCTGTACAAGAACCCATTTTTTAAAATTAGTAAAGTGTGGTGAGGTGGAGTTTGGGTGCCGTATGACTTGAGCAATTAGAACAATGCAGCTTGTGTGACGAGTGACAAAGACTGAATTCTTTATTTCAACATCAAGAGAAAAAAATGGTTAAATCGAAGTCAAGCGGCGATACTGAGTGCCGAAATGCAAGCATAAAGGGTGATACTGAGTGGTGGGATTTTAAAGAGTTCTATTCATCACGAACTTTTGCAACCTGAAAGAACAATAACAGCCAAATTCAAACAAATAACAAAAAATTAAAAAATCAGGTTGGACTGGTATTCTTCGACCACCATTTAGTTCAGACCTAGCCCCATCTGAATATCAGATATCAAATTTCATATGATATTCAGATTCTTTCAGCACTTTTTAAAAAAGAAAAATAAAATACAATCAGATGGAGGTGAAAAACGCTCATGATCAATTTCTGCAATCAAAATCTTTTTAAAAGAGGTGAAAAAAGGTCATATCAAATGAGGGAAACTACATAATTGTTTAAATGCAAATGAATTTCTATATTTTTTAAATATTCGAGACAGAAAAATACGACATTATTTTAAAGTTTACCTAATATTTCATGATATTGTCAAGTATAGTTTTTGCCGAGTAGACAACTTAATTAGTTAAACTTTTGCAAGTGACAAGAATTATTATATAAAAAAAATATGCACATCAGACTGCAGGGCATCGGATGCCTATTTCTGATGCAATGGATAAAAATTAAATAGCATGAAAAAAATGACAAATAACTATGGTAATAAGTACTGACCAATTCTAACTTCAGTTGTGTATACTTCTCTGCCTCCTCTTTTTCTAATTTAGCTTCCTTGCGTTCAGCTGCAATCCCTTTCTTTTTTTGATAAGAAAATTGAGTTTCTTCATCAGCCCTGTTCATATCAAGCCTACATCTCTCATACTCCTCTTTGAGAGAACCGGATCTGAGAAATGTTCAAATTATTAGGTTATAAAATTGAAAATAAACAAAAATTACTTCTAAAATACATCCTTGAAGGTAAAATGCAATATCATGACCTGATAACAAAACTGATATAAATTGAAAACTTTGTATTAGGAAAACCTGTGATGATGATACACTATTTATATACAATCCAAAAGTACAGATAACCACAAAACTCAAAAGAAACTTTTGGCTACAGCAATTCATGAAACACTTACCCACTGATTTCTTCAAACAGTAATGTCCTCTCTTTAGGATTTTTCATTGCAATACTTTCAACTGCACCTTGAAATACTAAAAAGTTTTTTGCTTTCACATTGATGCCAAGTTTTTCTAGTTCAATTAAGTATTGTTGACTGGGGACAGACTGAAAAAAGAACAATAACTTTAATGGTTTTTGGATTGATTTTTATGGTAGAGAACAGTGGTCTCTAAACTATGACCTGCATGCTAATTCTGGTCTTTTAGAGATTTTTATCTGGCACCGACTTTTTATTTATAAACGTTAATATGAAAATATTCTTGTTAAATCCTATTAGAATCTCTTCGGATATCAATGAGAATCCTTATCGACCGGCCTCCCATGTTTCTAAATATTTTTGAAGAGCCCTGGTGTAGAACACAAATCATCCATGACTTTATTCGTATCATGGGCTGATATTAAATTCCTGTTTTGTTGTTAGATTTCACTAAATAAATCTTCAATTCAGTACAAACTGACAACAACATATATTTTTTGTGCCTGCTTAATGTGATAACAATAACTTGCAGAAATCACATCTGATAAGACACAATAATGAAAAATGAATGGTACATAATAAAAAAAATACTGTAACATTAAAATTACCTGTCCATCAATTTTATGATCTGAAGAAGGGCCTAAAACAGTGCGTTGGAATAACTTCTCTGTTCCACCTTCTAGTTCAAATATAGCTGTCACTGATGCGCTGTATAAAAACATATCAATTAAATTAGTTACTAGAAGGTTCTCATTATGGAAATAAATTATTCAAATCTGAGGTTGTAATATGAAAATTGACACACCTTTTACTTTGGTTTAAACACTGTATTTATGGATATATTCAAGACATACCTACGAGAAGCAGGTCGCTGTATAGATGCTCCATGGATTAGGTCAGCAAGTCTTTTAACACGAAGACTAGATGTCTTTTCACCCATCACAAAACTAACAGCATCCATAAAGTTTGATTTTCCTGAGACATAATTAACACATATAAAAAACAGGATAATCAGAGTACCATGGTGATGTTTTCAGTAAAAGTAATGACAAGGGTTTGAAATAAAGTTAGTCATGAAACATTTCGCAAATACATGATTAAGTTGGCAGCACTACTCATACATACACTTGCATAGTATGATGTTTCAAATAGCGTATGCGCATGACGCAGAGACCTGTCATTATCCAAAAAATTCGTGACTACCTTAATTTCAGACGTTTGTCATTAATTTTACCGTTTTTCATCTAGGAGCATCATGTATAACTAATTATTTTAACTCTCACAAAACAGAAAACAGTCCGCAGAAGAGTTTCAATTAAATCTGCATGCAGTAAGCCATTCAGGACATTGATTTTTGATCAAAAGAATCGTTAACAATTGGTGGAAACAGATTGCTGAAAGAATAAGGGGTTATCTTTACCACTAGGTGCGCTTTTTCTGTGTCTAAGTTAATTGGAGACACTAGTGGTAAATATATGCGAAAAAAGGAAATTAGCTATCAATATCAGAAGAAACAACAGCAAAATTAGCTTTGCTTGGGGGAAAAATAACAAATAAACATATGAAATCATGTTTTCTCAATAGTAAACACACTGATTCTTAAATACAGTAGTAGTATCTTGGAAGAATAAACATTGTAATTTCTCAGGGGAAAATATTTTACTTGCTAAAGATTTAATTCTCCACTCATGCTGTAAATATACATAAAAGCAATAAGTTTAATGCAGTTTTTTTATTATTATTACCATTACTGGATACAAATGTATGGCGGTTTAGTTTAATAGGTAGATTTATTAAGTCGATTACATTTTTTTAAATAAAGCATAATAGTTATATCACGGAAAATTGGGAAAACTGTTTACCTGATCCATTTGGGCCAATAACAGCAGTAAATGATTTTAGAGGACCTATTCTTGTTTTCCCTCGATAGGACTTGAAATTATCAACTTCGATAAATTTCAGAAATGCAGGCATCTTGCACGATTTACAGAAATTACAGGGAATGACAAAAAAGCGCCAGCATCCGAAAAAATTGAAACCGCCTTCAACTCATCTGACAAATAGCGGGAATGTTATGCTTATGCTTACTGAGTGGCCAAAAATGGCGTCCGCTGTGTCTATTATGGCAAAAAAAGTTTTTTTTTTTTAAGTCAGTTGCTTTTTTAAATGTTGTTTTTATTGTGAAAACTAATCGCACTCTGAGTAAAAAAGTATCTTCATATTATTTTTTTTTAATTTATATTTAATGAATAAAGTAAATGAAAAATATTTAATTTTTTTTTTTCATTATATTCACTAACAAAAATCGTGTTTTATTTATACGCATATTTAAAAAATATATATAAAATATTATTTGTAACCAAATAGTACTACATCATCAATATGGTGTAATTTATTCAACAAGATAATACTTAATCCTTTGAATACAAAATTGAAATGCAATTTCTTTTTTTCAGCTTGCAACCCTGGTTGACCCTGAATCTGTCACCTAACTTTCTCCATTAGTTTGAAAATGTGTTGTTGCCAAAGTTTTGGGAGAGTTTTTCGTAAAAGTAATTTAATGAAGGAAAAGGCTCACGTAATTATATTAAGGATCTAGTTTGTGAAGCGATGACGAATTCGCTTAAAAATAAAGATTAAAAATAGAAATATTAATATGAAGTTTTTCTTGATATTTATTGTTTTATCTACAGTAATAGTTTTTACTATATTGATATTTAATTACCACCTGAAGAAAACATTTCATAACCACTCTCATTATTCTGAATATGAAACCAAGGGAAATGTGTTTGGCGTCAAACATTTGCTTGATAGTCAACCATGTAGAAGTTAGTAGTAGTTATGTTTTCAATTAAGACAAAATAAATATTATTTTGGATAGATGGTAACATGGGTGGATGGCTAAATCAATAATTTTTTGTTACACCATTTTACTTTAATTCAATACAAATATTGCAAAATATATCACTCATATCTATACTATTATTGTCTCTCTGGTAGCCGACAGGCTAGCATAATCATGCGTTTTGCAACCGGTGATTGTGGGTTCAATTCCTACAAATTCGAAGATACAGGTCTGGATACTTCATGGGTTGAACAATTGGCTGACAACCAAATTTCTTGAAAAAAGTCTGTCAAGACATGTCTTCACTGTGCAAAAATCCACATACACCATCTCTTAAGTGGAAATCTTCACACTGCTTCGATCTATATGCCCTCCTTTCGGAACAATATGGTAAAAGAACTCAGTAAAAGCTTATAAAAAACAATTATTGTTTGTTGATTCTTTTCACCTGATTCAAAAAAGTTAATCATTGATATTGGACAAGTTATTTTTCTTACACAGTGTGAATATTACTTTATATTTTGGAGCTTCATTACTGCTGCTGTCAGTTAAACATTTTTTTTTACTTTTTTAATTGGGGTATTTGGTTCCCAGGTTCTGAAAATATAATTACCTTGGTGACATCTTACATTGGGCATGTGGAATTACGCAGTGCTCATAGGCGAGCATTACCATCAGCATTACTTCATAAAATGGGTATAAAACGAGTGTTTCTTCTAGCAAAGTCTTCAGTGTCAGATGGGTATGTTGTACAAAATATGTTATTAGCATTCATGAAAATTAATTACCATTTAATTTACATAGCCGTTTAGAGTTATTCAATTCGGCAGTATCTAAATTTGGGTAATAGTTGTTGATTTTATAAGGTTTATTCTATATATGTATAAATCTTATTCAATGGATTCGCTTAGTTTCATGGTTCTCAAGATCTAAAAATGTAGAGTGGGTAAAGGTATCATTTAATTATTTCGTATATGTATAAAGCAATGATTCCCAAAGTATGGGTGGCTAAAAATATTTGGGGGGTCGCAGAAAAATTGACGACGAATCAAAGATGTACCAAAAATTAGTTTAGATTAGATTAGCTAGAAGTTGTTAATTTTTATTAATATTAAAAATAAATCTGTTTCTATTTATCAATGTAATTAAACATAAGAAATTAACTCCTTTCGAATTTAAATTGAATTCCCCACTCCAGGATGTCTTTATACACATACCCATTCTTCACGGGGTCCTTTGAAAGTGTTAAGGGGATCGTGGACCAAAAAGTTTGAGAAAAACTGGTGTAGAGAATAATCTGTTCATTTTTTGATGATTTTAGCGCTCTTTGTTATTGTGTATTAATCATTTTGAAATATGTGATTTTAGGTCTGGTATATCCCAAGAATCAGTACGCGATGAAAATACTCGGTTTGGTGACATTGTTCAGGGTGATTTTCTTGAGGCATATAGAAATCTCACCTACAAACATATAATGGGTTTAAAGTGGGCATCTGAAAACTGTCCTAATGCTGACTTCATTATTAAACTGGATGATGATATTGTGATAAACATCAACAATACAATCAAATATATTAAATCATTTCAAATTGAAAACAGATTCAAATTTATATTAGGATATGTATTGAGAGGAATGAAAGTTATTCGTAATCAGGCAAACAAATGGTATGTTACTAAAAGTGAATATAAGAAACCTTTTTACCCACCATTTGTTTCTGGTTGGATGTATGTAACGGTACCAGAAACTGCAAAAATTTTAGTCGGTATGGCAATGTCGACTCCATATTTTTGGATAGATGATGTTTTCGTGACAGGAATATTAGCAGCCAAAACTGGAATTCAGTTGAAAGACATACGGTATGATAAAATATTCTTAGAATATTATGAATCTTTGGATTGTTGCCTCAGTGATATGGTTAGTAAAAATATCACATGTGAATATTCAGTAGGTCCCAATGGTGGTGACAATAATATGCTTGTTAAATTTGTTGATGCCATCAATGATTGTTCCCTTAAGCATTGTTCACCAAGGCCATTTGACAGACCATTAGGAGATACATGTGTAAGTTTAAAAAAACCATTTCCACTTGTTGGGGGAAATCCAGAAGTAAATATTTTGAAGCTCACATAAAAATGTGTTGTAGCAAATGTATTATTAATATTGACTAAATAAGGTAAACGGCGATAATACGGACGTAAGGTGTAACAAAATCAAGTGTTGATTATTAAATATTTTCGATGTAATTTTTAACAGGGTTTTAGTTTTTTCTTTTCATGAATTTATAAAGCAATAAGTTGTCTACAATTATTTTTAAATGAAAAATAGGTTTGATTCAAAAAATCAAATAATTAAGAAAATACAAAAAGTGATAAACAATATTGTCAAGGCAAAAAAATTGTGCCTACAATATTGAGAGTTTTGGCGCCTAAAAGTGACCATAACGACTTCTACTCACTCGTGTTATAAATTTAACATTTTGATATTTAATTTAATAAAACGCGTTTAATTGTACTAAAAAATATATTATCGATACCTACATAAATTTATCATAAATATATAAATTTAGAATAAAAAGCAGCTCTTTTTCTGGCTATCACATTACTAATCACGTTGGGAGTAATCATATACTTAATACTGCTATTTTCTGTTAATTTTGTATGACTTTTAACCAAGTGTTGTGACACCCTTAAAGAGATTTCAGGATTTCTTTTCAGACAGCGTTTATACCACCGTTTTCCAGATCCCACATGTTTGAAATTGTTTGCTTGCTTCAATTTTTTTAAAAGTAGCTGCATACTATCCAGCAACAGGTTTTTTGTAGCTGGAAACCAAGCTTTCCCTATATATATTACCCAAAGCATATTTTTTTTCTTCTTCGATACACGTTAAAATTGTCCGGTGTCCAATTGATGTGTTAACGGCATGTACTTCTCTTTGTCATTACAGCAATGTGTGTGGAATTTCATACTTTTGCTTGCTGTATATGTTGTCATAGCATTTTTCATATCTTCCAATGTAGCGTTAAGATCGTCCCAGCCATATTGCAAACTTTTCAATTTCGTTGACATTCTGTAATAAATTTGACCGACATATTTGAAGATAATATTGATATAATTATTAAATGAATGTTTTTCAGTCTAAGTATACTAATTGATTTTTAAAACATTAATTAATTAGAAAGTGATTAAAACGACGAAATAAATTTAAAAAATCGAGATATTCTTGCATATTGAGGATCCTTTACTGAGCTAAAGGAGAGGATTGTTTTCTGCCGAAACGATTGTAATAATCTGGTATTATTATGGACATTAGAACAATATATTAATTTAAATTAGATCTAACGAATTATTTTAAGTTCTATAAGACGTACTTTACTGGATATATAAAAATATCATATCGACCTTATACTGACACATATATCAATAAAGCAAACAAGCAACAAGGCCTTGTACCTGATATTAATCGACAAAATAAATACATACAAATACAAAAATACATACTATACGTACAATCACGCTGGCGGCTGACTCTGAATGGATTTTTTCTTTTTCTAAAAGAAGGAAAGACGAATAATTTACAAAAATATATGATCCATATTCGTGTTTGGATAAAAAAAAAAAAATGAATGGTATAACAGTTAAAATTCTTAAAAACTGACAAATATGCAATGTATGTCAGTATTACTACCTATGTTAGTGTTATAGCTGTTATGGAGTATATATACCGCATGTAAATATTTTATAACACTGAAAAAAAAAAAACAAACTAACCAAAAATATCAAATAAAATGGAATAAAATATGTATTATTAATAGCAGCAAATTCATTTAACGTAAATATGTTATCTATTTTTTTATTGTTATATATATTTTTTGTTTACTTAATGTTATATTAATGGCTTAAAGCCTAAAGAAAAAAAATTCCACTTTCAGCAGAAAATGACTTTAAAATGTCATCTTCTTGCATCATGTGATATACATGTCCTGTATTATTTATTTAAACATTATATTTTATATCAAAAAACGTCCTGTTGAACTCGTTGAGACCTAGATTGCAAAATATATAACACCGTTATTTTGTATTCAGGTTTGTCAAAGGTGTATTGTTCGTAACCAGCTCTATAAATAAAGTGTTTTTTGATACCAAAATAATTGAAAAACTAAATAGCAAAATAATCAGTTTTTACACTCTAAAATTGTCAAAAATGGAGCTGGCAGAATTGTACTTTAAACATTCGATATTGTAATAATGGAAGGTTGCCAATCAACTTCTAGGATTTATATTCTTTACTCAAGTATTCTTTAAATGTCGGGCTTAAAATCTAAATAATGTGTTTACATTATCATTGGCACTAAGGTGCCATTTGTTTTTAGAAACATATGGAACAAACTGCGTCTTAGAATCAATGAAGTTAATATAAAAATATTAATGCGGATCATTATGTGCCATAATTATTCATCTATTTTTGCCATAAATTTTGTAACAGGTTAAGTTTATATTTATTTTTATTGTGTACAGATTAAATATTAATATTGTAATGTACAGACAACTTTCATATTATTATGTTATACAAAAGGCTAATAATAAAAATTATACAATTTATCCATACATGTTTTATGTATTCCTGTAATAGATAATTCCCGGAGAAGTCTTAAAATTACCAATATGAGTATGAGCTATTGTATTGTGTGAATATGAATATGTATATATACAAACCTAAATGAAAATTTGCGAAATCTCTATGACTAATTTAATTGTAGACATGAGTATAAAAAATAACCAATACTATTACTTAATAGTCAAAATTACGGAAAATTCTTGTATAACACATTTAAACACTAAATAAAAATATAACATTTATAAGACTCGAACTCCTTTGGAGTGGGTCATCATAAAACACATTCAAGTCGAGACAAATTTGACATGAGAAAAATTCTAAATTTCAATATTTTATTGACTCTGAATACACCCAGTGCATCCAACAAGTTTAAAACTTTTCTAATGTTAAATTTTATTTATATAACATATATATATAACACATGTTTTTGATCCAAGAATTTTTTTTAACATAATGGTTTTTTATTATTTATTTCAAACCTTGGATGATAGATATTAATTGTGTAAGACTAGCCGAATCTCAGAAAATATTTTCTTTTCGGGAGGGTAATTGTTTGCATAAAATATATACATAGTGTACTCTTGATTCGTTGGGTGCGGGTTATTCAGTTTGGGGATCATCTGTGCCAAATGTTAAAATTATATTTATTATAAATTTTGCTATGGGAATTTCTCATGATACAAAAATACCATTTTACCTTTTTACATTACTTCACGCGAGAAATCATAAATCTACAAAGGAAGTTATACAATAATGAATACATGCGAAAGCGAACAAGAAACGACACATTTTGGAAGGAAGTAAAAAAAAAATGGTGGCGTGAGAGCTAAAAAACTATAAAACGTAAATCTTCGAGGGGGGTAAAAATTTTGAGAAAAGTTAGTTCGTCGAGCTTGACAAACAATAATAATTCTTTGGTAATGATAAATGGGGCAACATGGCTTGGGTGTCGCCAGTGATAATGGTGAGCAACTAATTGAATTGCCACTATGAAGGCACGCATCATTCCGCACCGAGAAATCCACAAATATACGTGGACTTCTCCCGACGGACAAATGAGGGTACAAACTGACCACTTTCTATACAGTGCGAAGCACTGCAAAGAGCTTACTGATGTATGCACATACAGAGTGCCGATATCTATAGCAGTGGTTCTTACGTAAAATTTCACTGTGGCCGCATTATAAAAATCACCGGTCCTATGAAAATGTCTCGTG
>JAGVSQ010005835.1:0-17152 GCA_022683975.1 Rhyacophila evoluta
ACAGTGATCTCACATATGGAAGTTTACCAGTTTTAAATAATTTAGAATATAAATATTGTTCCCCTTTTGCACAATAAGTTCTTTTTGTGAAGACCATTTACTGTAATGGACACTTTTGGCAACTGAAATTTATACAGGTCGAATCCCATTATAACGAAACTCGTGGGACCACCTCTTTTGTCTCGTTATACTGAATATAGGACAAATATTATTACATATTGTTTGAATGTTTGTTCGGGACAGCGAAATATATACTGGATTTCTTTACTTCGATATATGTTATAAAGAGATTTTTATCTGTATTCACTGTTTTGTCTATGTCGTGTCAACTGTGGGCTATGGATAAATTATTTTGTGTCTATAATCTGAATTCTCATTACTCTTATATCAGTTCATATTGACCATATGTAAATATGAACATTTAAAATTTATCTTGGCATTAAAACTATGTAAATGAAAGATTACCAATGTTTTGAATGAAGCCATAAAATTGAATGCAATTTATTTTTATCATAATGCATAAAAAAGTAAACATTTTACGGTAATATGTTCCAGATCGACTGCTGTATTAAATTGAGTGGAATGCCAGATCTGACACTTTCCTTTATGAATCCTCGACTGTTTGATGATGTATCTTTTCACCCATGTGTCAGGTTCAAGAGATGGAAGGTAACGAATTTATTGTATATCTAGTATATTAATCATGACAAAATATCTATGAAATGACTTGGGTATAAATGAACTTTTTTATTCTGATTTTAGTCAGAGAGAATTTTGTCATTCATCCCGCCTGATGGAAACTTTAGACTGTTATCATACCACATATCTGCGCAGAGCGTTGTAGTTATACCAATCTATGTGCGTCATAGTCTAACGTTAAGAGCAGCAGGAGAGCAAGGCAAACTGGAAATTACAGTGGTTCCGAAACAGACTCTGGGCAGAACATTGGAAGGTAAGTAAATTATATATTTTAGAAACTCTCAAAGTATAAATCTACTTTAATAGAAATAAGGTAGGAAGGTAGAAATTTTTTAATCAATTAATTTACCTTTGTAGTTTGTTTTCTTTTTGGTGTATTCTATTGTACATTAAAAGTAATCCTTTAATTATTTTATTTACAAAATGCTATTTCAACATAATGCGGTCAAAGTATGCTACAGTCTAATCAATTAGTAGAAGAAATAGAAGAATATTTGTATTAATGTTTATAAAATATCTTTTCACAGGAGTTTATCTCGATGTCTGTATGCCGAAGTGTGTTCTTAATTGCTCTCTCACGACAAATCAAGGAAAATACTCATTTGATCCTGTCACGAAAATTCTGCAATGGGAAATTGGTCGGGTTGATGTTACTAAATTGCCTAATATAAGAGGATCTGTAAGTCTACTTTTTATATTTGTGTGCCATTTCTTTCGCGGGTGTAATCTTTCACTATTTTGACTAATTCAATAATAATAATATATTATACTATTTTATAAATAAATTAATATTTTGCAGACAGTGCTTACACTTTCGAATCATGTGTTACTAGCTCAAATTTTAGATGATCATTCATTTGTTCTTTCAGGATGGTTTGGGATGAGCAAAATTTGTCAATGATTAATTTTATTGACAGATAATGTTTAGTAAATTAAAATTTGTGATTCTCCATATGAATTATTGTTTACGACTTAGATTTTAGTATATATGCTATTAGTAGGTCTCAATTTTTTTTCAATGTATATTTGCATATTGTTTATGATATTATCTAAAGTTGATAGAACAAAATCTGGTCTGTACGGCATTTCATAAATTTTAAATAGTTTTAAATGTGTTCATGTATTGTGTAAGTATATTTAAAGATTTAATTGGAATTATTAATTTAAAATATGTAATGTTTATCATTAAAAACAGCTACAGATGATATTATTTAGTTTTTATCAAAAGCAAGGCTTGATCGTTTGTTAAGTTTGAGCTGTTTATATACATATTATTTTTCAATTATTTACATATCTTGTATTTGACAGGTGTCAGTGGTCTCAGGAGCTGATACAACGGGTGCCAACCCAACAATAAACGTTCACTTTAATATACAGCAGTTGGCAGTAAGTGGATTGCGAGTCAACAGACTCGATATGTACGGGGAAAAGTATAAACCATTCAAAGGTGTGAAGTATGTCACAAAAGCCGGCAAACTACATATCAGAATGTAGAAAAATATCATGTGTCAAAAAAATATGGAAATATACATCTTAATCTATTTGAATAGTTTTTTTTTGTTTCTGTGTTATTCTACCCTTCAATTTTTAGGTTCATAAAGTATTTGACCAGGGTTCGTTATACCATAGATTCCAGTTGTGGCTGACTGAATGGATTTTTGTAGAATGACTTTCTTTTTGGTAATACGTGTAATTTTTGTACTTATCTAATTGTGAAATATACAGTTGGAAGACTGAAGTAACATGCATATTTATAAGCTAGTTGTAGAAAATTCCTGGTACTTTGATGTGAGTTATATGTTCATTATCACCAAGCATATACCCACGTAATCGGTGTGGCGAGTTGTGGAGATAACAGTATTTGGCGAATGAGAACTTGTTTTTATGATCGAAAAGACTCATTTTAATCATAACTTTGTTTGTCAGTGGATGATAATAAAAATAATAAGATTATCTTTATTTTCAAGGAAATTAAACATTATTGATTTTTCATTTCATTTTATTCCATTTAAGAGCATACAATCATCGATAAATCAAATGTGTTTCATTCGAAATTGAGTGCGCGTACATTTACAGTTGTTGACTTTTTCAAATTTAAATATTATTTATTACCTATGCGTAATAAAATAGATACGGTGCTTGTAAAAAAGAAAATATTTTATATAGTATCATAAACTTACAAATCTTTATACAAGAATACATACAAGAGTGGTTCATCTAACAAATATGTGTAGTTGCTTGACCAATCATTGTTATTTATTCTAATTTTTATGCTAAAGGTATGAATATGAATAGAGATATATCAAACATCTTGAATAAATTCTTCAAATTAATAAATATTAAATATGCAGCCATTTAAATATTTTTGAATTAAAAAAATACAGTGAGTCTGAAACAAATATTTATTACTTTTTTTTTGTATTTCAAAATAGTTTTTTTTTTGTCATAGCTTCAATTTGCTTGTCTAACATATTATGAAAATTACAAATTATATGTTAAAAATGTTCATATCGAACTGATATTCAGCAATATTAATAACTAACAAAATTACACAAAAAACAAATAAATGTATATAATTTCTAATCCAAGAAAATTGAGTCGCATTATATTCACCCATCTAAACTCACTTTCACTCAGATAGATTGAATATATCAATACTTGAACATTGGTATTGCTCTCTGTATTGGCATCACTGGGTAATAAGTTAATGATTTTCTATCAAATGTAACTAAAATTAATAATTTTACAAAATAGATATTTAAAAGTAAACTAAATTTGATTAACGATATAAATAGTGAATTGAAGAAACATTTACATTTGCAATATAAAATCATACAAGCTCTCTACTTTATATTGGCACCTCAATTTGGTTTTTCATTTTTTAGTATTTAAAAAAAATACTAATAATGATTTTTGGTTTTTGGCCACGGTCTGATAATTTTTTGACGAATGGCACAAAAAAGTTCAGTCCGGGCTTGGTTGAACTCCATTCTAGCTTAAAAGAATTGATATTTCTACATTATATATGGTTCTAAAATATAATGCCCTAAACTATTCTAATAATTGGGGTCTTATCTGTGATGTAGTCATTATTTATTATAAAATTTCTATTTACAAAATTTGATAATTATATTGTATTTAAATAATGATTTATATATAAATATTTGATTATTATTAATATTTGTTTAGTATATGAAAATATAAAATGAAGAAAAATTATTTTTATTATAGAAAAAAAATATCTGACACAAAAATATGATATTTAAAAGGATAACGTTTTTTTATAAAATTAATACATCTTTTAACTATAATATACTGGATGGGTGTAATAATATTTAGTAGACAAAATTAACATATTTTTTAATCATTAGGCATGTTCAAACAATGCACAATAAGAGGTGCTCAAATATAAAACATCATACAAAAATATTTTCTTAATTCGATAATAATGTACACATTTTATTATTATTAGATATCGGGAGTTTTTATTTAAAAAAAAAGTTCTTTAAAAGCTATTAAGTTAATAAAAAAAATAATGCAGCACACAATGGGTAATTATTTCTAAGTTTATTTTCCCGTTAACTGACTATGGTTACCTATACTAAATTAATTCTGTCTGTGTTGATAATAAAATTCTATAAACGTATTGTGCACAAAAAACTACTGTGATGATAAAATTTTATAACATCATTAGCTATGATAAATCCACGATGGCTTCTCCATGATTTTTTCTTTTTGGCTCGTCATCAGCTTTTGGTGGCACATTATTAGGCTGAATGAGATTAAGTTATCGATCTTGCAGACTTCATAAATGTTTTGGATTTCTTGGGTACTATTGGTGGATAATATTTACAGTCAAATCCTGCTATGACGAAATTTCCAGTATAACAAAGATATCATGCGGATCAGAAAAAAGGATGTATCTATTTTACATTCCTTTATACCGAAATTTCAGTATAATGAAACAAAAATGGTGGTCCTGTCAGTCCTGTCAGATTTCACTGTATCTAGGAGTGTCACTCAACGGATGTTCTTTATCTCATTTTGATTTCCACCGCATTGCAACATCTCTTTTATATTTAGTTTTTTAAATTTGTTTGTTACTAACACTGTATAAAATGATGAATTTTTAATGAAAATCTTGGGAATAATAAAAATTACGTTAGAAGTACCACCTTAGCTGAGCAAAAATGCATTATATTAAGTACCTCTGCGATTTAAGGTTAAAATTTTGACTGTTTCTATTTTCTATTTCATTTTTGTTTGCTGCATTCCTAACCAAATTTCCATTATTCATATAATGATACTGCATTCTGAATATTTTGGGATTTTAGACATTTCAATGTTCTTAGGATATGTTTTTATTAGAAGTTATCATGTTTGATATAAAAACAGCAGAGAGTGAGGTACTTTGAATAGTTGACGCTGAAAAGAAGCATATGACTACCAATGAAATTACTTAAATTATCTACTTAACCATATATCTAAGATACTTAATAGTATTTTTAACAAAAAGCAATAATACTAAACTAGATCTATAATAATAAAAAAGATACAGAGCCTGTGTTTTCTATTACATTTTTAGCTCAGTATAATATTTCATAATGTATTTAAAAATAATTACAAATTTTGCATCCTTCAAAACGGAATCTCATCAAAATATTCTTTGGAAAAGACTGCCAGCAATGAATGAATAAAATTATTCATGTATTTTCAATGTATTTTTTTTATCACCATTTTATGAATTTGGCAGTCTGTTTATAATATAATAAATAGTATTACAAAATTTATTTTATGTATTTCTCCCTCATTTGACAATATACAAAACATAGCTAAAATTAAAACCACCTTTTTTCTTGAGAATGGAATTATAAGACATTTTCTCTCAAGGCGACGTCACATTCATAAGAGATAATATGACAGAAAGACAGACCAGTAGACATAGAGCTGGTCTTTTACGTCTCTATCGGCTCCATATACTCTCGATTTTGGAAAGCTGGTAAAAGACAAATCTCATGTTCAAGAGTATCCATGACTAGAACTCAACAAGCAAATGACCCCTTCTAGTTAGTTACACCAAAAAGAACTTTGCAATAGTGATTGACAATGTCGAAGAATCTGACGACCTTATTTATGTAAAATTTGCATACCTAAAAGCTTTTGTGACATGACACAATAATATTTGTGAATGATAATTTAGGAACTTTGCCATGTTTTTAAATATTACACAATAATTGGTCACTACGAACATCGTCTACCGCTTGCATTTAAACAACAAACTACTTTTCTTATATTCGATGTGAAGTTGTTTTGTTCAATATCTACTGTTGCCAATTTCGTGACGCTTGTAATTGTTTCGGAATTCTTCCCCGTAATCTTAGATATGATATCTTTCTTGACTATTTCTTTGCACTTTTCGCTTTGGACTATCTCATCTTCGCTCACTATTATATCATCTAATATTTCATCATCTCTAACATTTTTAAACTTCTGCTTCCCTTCTCTAGATCATGTACTGTCACTGTCGTAGTTACTTATCAGATTCATATCTTCTTCTCCAACGGTTTTTGTCTTTTCTAACATATCCATTTTTGCCTGTAATTTGATGGCTTCTTCCGGATATTTTTGCCGTCTGTTTTCATCATTTGGAGGTGGATGATCTTCGACATTCACAATAATTTTGCCAGGTTCAATATTCTCTGAGTTATCAGTCATGATACTTCCAATTTGCATTTCATCCGGATCAGATTTGCTTGTCAATTCTTTTGATTCATATTTTATTATTGGCAGAGATTCTCTCTTGTTCATATTTGAATTCTGTATATTTTGATCATTGCAGGCAGTAATAATTTCATCCGCATTCAAGATGTTAGCATTCGGTGACATCGGTTCTTCTTCTCTGCAAGAATGTGTCAGTGTAAAAGGCAGCTTAAGTGACAGTTCTCCTCCCATTGCACTTAGGCTGAGTTTGACTTTAACATAATACGAAACGTATATTGCAAATACGTTTCGTTCCTCAGGAGTATTGGTGTTGCTGATTACAGTTGAAGCTAGGCTAGCTCCGTTCTTCGAGTATGAATCTTCAAGTGCTATCCAGTTTTTGGTTGTGCCTGTGAACAAAAAAGATATAATTTGTTAATAATTAATGAGTAATCTTAAGTGTAGCTTAAAGTTTCCAGAGGATATTAATTAACAGTCCCTTTTAATTCGATAATTATTGTTTTAATTGTTGTGTTTGAATATAGTATATCTAAGTATTCTGCAATTATATAGTATGATATATTTTGAATCCTAGTTGGAGAATGCTAATGAGTACATATTTTAGATGATTTTTTATATAAATGTACATCATAGGATAATTTAATAGTATTTTTCTCCAGATTTATTTGAATTACCCAGAACGGATTGCGTCATTGCATATTTATTTATAATATATCTACCTCTAGCAGGTTTCAGAGTATAGGAGGATTCGAGAGTTCCACCAGGTCCCACTGGACATTCGTCTCTTGAAGTTGTGATGGCCACGACATTCTTGAATTTACCATTAGAGAACATGCACACATCCACATGTTGAACAACAAAAACCTGAAATAGTAAAAACATTTGTAAAAGAGATAAGAGACTTAATGATAATTAATCTTTCAAGGGTTTTTAATTGAAGAATAGAAAAATAATTATTATAGTATTATAGAACAATACACTCATTAAAAAATATTGTTGCAGTGTTCCTTTTTACCTTTTGTAATGCAATTTCAAAACCATGAATATTTAGTATTTAGCAAATACAATATATCATCCATGGCTTTATTCAGTATTAAGAGGAGTTACTGCCATCTGTCAATGGCAAATGAAAGGAAACAGGAATGTGCTATTAACATTTAATACTATTTAACTTTGGTATATGAACCAGTGCATTTAATATGTAATAACTAATCATAACCATGATTATGAATCACCTTTATCCTCCTGACAGTCTTGTGGGAGCTATTGTTCACTGTTACATTGACCTTTACTGGTTCGCCATGAGAGTAGCTTCCTTTGTCTAAAGATGCTTCCAGAGCCACACTGAAGTAAAACATAAAAATATATTTTTGATTGGCCATAAATCTCATTTAGCACTGAGCTTGCCACTATATATATTTATTTAAATGAGTCACCGGAGACTAATGTACAGTGCCTTCCCAAAACAAACAATTTATAATATTATATTTATTTACACATTGATCATCATTATAAATTAAAAAATACACTCATATTAATGATGAATTGCAATGAACTGTTGAATATAATTTGTTCTACAATACTTCTTGAGACTTAAAAGGGATTTAATAAATCACAATACCCTGCCGTCTAGTGTCATCTAGAAATATGACACAATCGAAAAAGAAATTTGATAAAAACTGACTTAAAATATTTTTATCATTTCTTCATAGTAAATATACATAATGAATTAATTTACAACCATCCCATTAAATTATATTCCATGTAATAAAGTTGGTTGTTACCGTCCATCCGAAAGTAAGAATGGTTTGTCAACACTGGCATGGGGGGCTGGTAGTATGAGTGGCATTGGAATCACTTTTCTCTCTCTTCCATTATCGCCTGAAAAGTAATGAATTGATTTCTTTATTTCACTTAAGAACAAAAAGAAGCCACACAATATTATTTTTCAAAGGGCATTGACTTTACTCACTCCATTGCTCGCTTATTCTGTGAATTTGTAACATTCTTGGTGTTGAATGATATAATATTATACATACAGAACTAACTTACTAGTATATATACAATTGATTCTTCTCGTAATAGAATAATTACAATTAAAATAGAATTGTATATCACCATGGTTACTTAAAAAATTAGTTGTCAAACACCTTTATGAAAAGTGTGACCAACAACCAATCAGAATATCAATATTTTTAATTTATATAAAATATACATTTGTAGTATATATTTTTCAACAGGCATCTCAGAATTTAGAGCAAAAATTGATTGAATTAGTATAAACCTATAGTAAACTGGTTGTCGGTTGTCAACACCGCAATTTGACAATCAAATCATTTCCAATAGAATTCTTTGGGTATATATTATAGTATGTTGTGCAATCCAATGATATATTTAGGTTACCTGTATTTTCGAAGCAAGGATCTTGAGAGTTTTCATCATTGGCAGGCTCTTCAGGAAGAACAGGTGGTCGAAGTTGTGAACTTGGTCTGCGGTTAGGTGAGCTAGACGCTTTGAAGTTCTTCGGAGATAATCTGAAGTAGGTTTTAAATAATCGATAAGTAATAAAAGAAAATGTTTGTAATACTATAGGTGTTTACAGTGCAAGCCACGGGCTGCAGGCGTCTTTGTGTAAAAAGTTTTTTGAGCTACCTGCTCATATATTTTCACTGATTTATAACTTTCGCATTTTAAAAGTTTTAGCCCTTTTCAAAGTATTTTATATTTCATTGTGCAATAGTATTGCAACTAGAAATCACTGGCGATTTTTTTTATTTAAATGGCGCCGATCGTATTTAGGCCCCCTTGTGAGATGCGCAATATGGACATTAATGCCTTTTTACACAGAGAGCAACTCGGCGACGGCGACAGCAGGTGACCAATCACAGCGACGGTTGCCTCGCTATGATTGGTCACCTGCTGTCGTCGTCGTCGAGTCGCTCTCTTTGTGGGGCATTATAACGGCGCGGTCTTGAGTGTTCAACATGCTTCGTTTTTGTTTTGTGAGTCACTGTTTCGAATTCTATAGTTAAAATATGCACATTTAGTATTTTAATGTGTTTTATATTTATATCTAGGGCATGAGATAGTCAGATTGAAAAAATAGATAGCGACAAGCAATTAAAAATATGCCGATTAGCATAACACTATGATAGAAACTCGTTGTTTATTTACCTCATGAGGCGAGAATCTCTGGCAGGTGCAGGACCTGGAGAGCAAGATGCCGCCATTTCTGATGGTGCAGCTGTTACTCCTGCACCTTGGACGACACGGATTCCCATTCTGACAGTCGTCTTCTTTTCTTGTTTCGTATCAATGCATTCTGGTAAAATAAAGAAAGGAAAAACGTAAAAAAATCAATCTTATTTGTCTGCGTTAGGTTCCTAGTAATATGAATATAGAAACCTTATTATACTTCACAAGAATTCATGTCACCAGCGATCTTTTCATGAGAAACCTTCCGTAGAGAAAATAAATTATCAAAGAGTAATTAATGTAGTTTCCCTAGTATTATAGGTATAATTTTGATTAAATTAACAGTTTCATAATCATATATACATACTTCAATTAGAATTGTCCATAGATATTTTTGTCGTGATAACGTAATATTGGAAATACACGGTAAACGCAGTCCTCGAGTTACGTGATATCTATTTATACGCGGCCCGTGGGACAATCTGGGTTGGCCTGCTCTGATTTTGAACAATAAATAAAAAAACTGTCATAAAAGTATATTCTCTATATCTCTATCTGCTGTAAATTGAGTCTTTTATTCGAATAGCTTCTTAGGTCGTTTCAATTGATGGGCTATTGCGAAATGGTATATGAGATAGGACATATTTAGATAGTAAAAATACGGCTTCATACACTAATACGAGTACAGAATGCTTCTTCTCATAAAGACTATATTGGTTTTTATTTTTAAAGCTATATTAAAAGGAAAATCATGTCAAGTGAAATGCGTGAGATTCAAGGTCTAGTAAGAGATTTTTTTAAACGACGTAACTCTGAAGGTTAATTGCGTTACAGTTTACGCACATACAGGTAATGCGGAAATTAAGCGGACAATGGAGATGATATCCAGTCAAAAAAATAAGTAAATAAATAACTTATTACGACATGTGGAGCAGATCCTGTTAAATGTGCCTTTCATCCATCGCCCGTCAATGGAATCTAAAAATACCAGCATGACCTAGGAAGAAGGCAAACGGTTGGCGCATGACAGAAAATTTAGAAGGTGCCGTGCGGCTCAAAAATGTTGAGAAAAGAATTGTTAGAAATGACAGATAATAAAACTTAAGCAAGATTTTATTGAAATAGTTAAGCCAGAGAGACTGATATTCAATATTATTAGATAATTCGAAAATAAGTGACGTTTTTAATAGCCATCTTCAACGGTCAGTTTCGTTTCGTCTGTCGTCGTGTTAACATTAAATTTGTATCATCTCGGTTCGTCAACATCTTGTATCTTTAATTTTACAATCTGAAAAATAAACAAATCTATTTGCGATGGCAGAATTTAAGTCAAACGAAGATTTTATCGGGAATTGCATGCTGCTTCAATTTTTGGAAAAAAAACTCTGTATATGTTGGGACAAAAAACATCTGCTATGTTTTGGAAGATGTGCTTAAGGTTTGAAAGTGCCAAAGATGGCTTACAAATTTCATTCGGGAAATTTAGTTCTCAAAAACAACCCCGGACGTGAAAGACGCCAAAAATTACATCACGGCATTCTGCCTGCAGAAATTGAGAGTTATCCGATTCAAACTGGTTTTGAAATTTTGGAGAAGCTCAAATTTGTCAAGTCTACACTTAAAAAAGCTCGGCAAATCATGGCGGTAGAGTAAATGGGTTCCTCATGACCTGGGCAAACAAAAACAATAGAATGCGAGTACGCGCATGCAGAGCTCTGCTCGATCTTAAAGAAGAAAAATTTTGAATCATTTGAAAGCACCTGGAGATGAGAAATAGGCTCTTAATGCCAATCAAAAATGCAAAAAACAATGGTTTTCGAAAAAGTAAATGGGAAAATATATCGAAGTTCATCTGATGCCGATGTTATAGAATTTATAATTTCAAGTATGAAAAAGAGATTAAAATTCTTCTAAAAAGCGAAATTTTATCAATCGAAGATGAGCATTTATTGCAATGAATTTTAATAAAAAAATGGAAGTTAAATGTTGTATTTAAAAAACTTTACTAATTTCCGAACAGGTTAATAATTAAAAGCTTTTAATTACGAGTAGCTTTACTTATAAACCGTGTTCAAGATTCTATTATTACTATTTCTATCTAACAAATGGTAATATTTATGTTACTGTTTCAATTTTACACGGTGCATTAAATTTAAATAATAAAAATTATATAACTGAGATGATGTCATTATAAAATATAAAGAAACCTCGCTTTTATCTTAATAAGTTGCAAATCAAATAAAGTAAAAGTTTTGGAAGATAAAACAGCTATCGGGGGAAAGCTTTGTAATTAAGAGAGAGATTTGTCGAGCAAATCAAGTTACTTTCAATTTTTTCCCCTTTTCGTAAAGCAATCTAATTAGAGGAAAGAATTTCCGGAGCAAGCGATTTTCAACTGGAGAGGAAAATTTCAATGGATTGGCGCAACCGGAAATAAAACACAGAGCTTAAATTAAAAGCAACTGCACGTAATGTAGTTTTAGTGCAATGCAGTATACATATGAAATTATCATTGTTTTAATAATCAAAGTAGTTACACTGAATAGTAGGACAGTTTATACTATTATGTTAGACTGGTTAGGAAATTATAAAGGGCGGCAAACAGGCGATTAAAACCAAATTAAGCAGCAGGGCTGCGCCGTGAAAATGTCTAGATTGTGCACCACACACGGGCGCTTAGATATGTAGGTCGCCGCTTTATAAGAAAAATTATAACTAACACCAATATTTGCTAAGCCAACCTGCCTATTCTTCAAGCCAACCGATTTTCGGCATCCCGAAATACCACTAAATACTATCTATATAAAGTATTCGACGGAGTTACGGGATGCACGTACGATTATACATGTTTAAAGTCATATGATTGTTGTATTGTGGAAAAATAGAACTACAGTATATAATAATTTTTAACTCGTTCAATGTTGAGAACACGCTGGACGTGTCCATATGAAGATCCGCTTCATGCCAAAGCACGCGCGGCGTGTCCATGTTTTTATACTGTCGTATTCTTAAAAATAATATCACAGAGCTGACTGTTAGTATACTATCAGCATACGGAATTCTTTCATTACTTCGGAAGATTTCGTCACATGCACTATCTTTGAAATAACGTATAATTTTAATTATTATTCAACACGTTTGTGTTCAGTGTGAATATTCGATAAGTTAATCCTACAGCGTCGATATGGTGTTCATATACTCCACTTACGGAGCGGATATGGAAGAAGGAGAAGATATATACTATACGTCGGATCTGAAATAGTAATTAAAATTGGACGTACTACTAATTAAAATTTTACTTAATTGAGATAATGTAAATATTGTAAACACACTCAGTCTTACATCTAGTATAGAGGCACAGTTTGGTGTTATACTTTGCTTTAGCACGTTTATAGGTTGTTTGCCGGTGCGGAAATTGAGATAAACGACCCCATTAATAATTATTATAGTATAATTGCTAGTCATTTATCTTGACTACGGAGTCAACAGATAGTGTGAAGCGAACAATTTAAATTTAATTTTTTATTTTTAATAACAATTAGTGGAAGAGCATTATGATAAATACAGCGTAGGTCAAGAAACTGTCCTGTTAAAAGCAGACAGCCTTTTAGACTAGAGTCATTAAAAATGTGACAAGAGTGAAACATTCCGAGTATTTTTCTTCTCGTAAAAAGTCTCTCGTGATTCAAGGTTGGTTCAAGTATCAACCTCCTGCGAGTAAGAGTCGGCGTTAATTGAGTAAGTCGCAAATAAAAAAGAAAATTTCACATGGCCAGACGTTGGAAAATGTTGAAATTCAAGCCAAAGCGAGAGACGTTATGTGCGGGCGGATTAAATTCCGGTTCCTATGGCAAACTTCGAGCGTGAAATAAAGTTTCAATGTGTATGTTGTCAACACTTGGCTTGATTGGAACGAAAACTTTTGGCAAAAACAGTATGGTTTCGAAAAGAAATTTTACGAATTATTATACTTATATATAACCAGCATGGTTGCTAGTACCCTGGTCAATTTTGGTGCCTTTTATTACAATAATAAAAAAATAAAAAATATACATATAAGTTTACTATCTGAAAAAGCATTGTACGATAATGCCAATTACAATAATAAAATCCGTGTAAATTAAACGATCATCTTTGAGTGCCACTTAAAGCGACTCTTTTTATATGTCGACTGTGGAAAGAAAAAAAGCGTAACCCACACCGAACATTTTTACAGGAGGCCCAAAAACGTTTATTTAATGATTTTGGGGCAAAGTAAAAATATTAGATAAATACAACCTTGAAGTGCATGAAGAATAAGACTGGGGTTTTATTTACTCAATATGTTATTAATTTATTAAGTTATTCAATAAAAAACAGTGAAATTGATTAGGTGGAAGCCCCTTTTCCTGGTCGCAAATTTTACAGGTCATTATTTTTTAAAACTTAAACGCTTAATTTATACACTAATTAAGCATTTCTAGCATACATAATTTTGATGTATCAGGTATTATTATCGAATAAAAGCGGTTTTGGAAAATTGGGGGTTACGTCCTTTTTCCTTTCCACAGCCAATATACATGAACCCGCCCTTTTTGACCTGAAAACGTCAGATCGTAACATCATTTTATTTATTATTTCGAATTTTCCTTTTTTTGGAAGATCCTTAATGACATCCCTAAGCGTATGGCGCCCCGCACAACCGTTCGTGTAGCCGGTACCTTGAGCCAGTTCTATGTATAACATAGAAATATTATGCCATTTTAAACTGAATTTACTTAATAATAAAGACGAGCAATTGGATCTCAACAGTGTGAATGAAGATGGCTACTCCAGAAATAAAGCATATGCGTCGAGAATTATGTTGATAGATTTTTTTACCGTGTATCATTCTGTATCGTTGTATTTTTAATTTCACTATAGTAAAGTAGGTCGAATTTTTGTTGAGATTGTTTTCGTAAATATTTATCGTTTAAATTACAATTCATACGAGTACATTTACCCATACCATAATTATGTAAATTCAATTTAAAATGCCAAATAAATTCACTGTTTTCATTCGTATTTCATTAATTTACCTTGTGGGCAAAATTCATCATGGGCGTCAAAATTCGTAGCATTGTAATTTATTCGAAATTAGTATTAGAAACTATTAATGAAACAAGTATTTTTTTATTATGGCAACACTAAGAGGTCACATGTAATTTGAGTTGAACTAATATTGCAAGTATTGTGTGTAATATTAAATTATATATTGTATAAACCAGTGTGAAAAATATACGGGAAACATCCGGTGACACTGTCATTTTCAAAATAAGAACCGTGGCATGGAGAACAGGGATGACACGAATAAAAAGTTGTCTGAAAGCAGGTGGAAGCCTTTGTTGAACATCGTGAGTGCTTCGCTGTATTCTCATAAAAGATAATATGATTGATGGGAATGCACAGAGAGTGCAACAAAAAAATCAGTGCAGCCGGAGTAGTTTTTAAAACTACGTATACATGAAACATCATGTCCGATCGATATATTTTTATTATGATAATGCAATACTTTTAAATGTCACTGCCACTTCAATGCAAGATGATTGTTTATTATCGATGATTGTTTACTGGCATCTCAGTTTATTGATTACATATTGTAATACGTATTAAAATTATGTATAATCTATACAACTATGTAGTTCGAATTGGACTTCAGAACAAATATCATCGCTTTAGGATTAATTTGTCGAATATACCAACTGTCAAATGTTCAGAAGATGATAAAAAATCTCATTTAAATACGTACAGGTAAACACACGAAGGTGTCTGAGGTATTTTTTAAAGCCATATGATTGATGTATTATGGAAGAATAAATAGGATTAGAGTATATAATATTATATAAACTATCTGATTGATTGAAACACGTTTTGTTTTACAAATTACGTGAATTTTCGATAAACCAATTTCTAAAGCGATGGTATGTTATGCTAATTTATCATTTGCATCACAATGCATTTAGCAGAATACACGATCAGCGTAGAAATGTGTATATTAGGCGTAATGTGAAAGGATCGTATAAACATATTTCAAATGCAACGTAAGCTTCCTATTTATATTTCTGCCGCCAGCGTCTAATGAAATAATTATATTAAGCACGATTTTGTATTTTTAGAATAATTGTCTTTAATCTAAATCAATTTAGTTTATTACATTTTAACCTATAGTAATTGATCAAAAGCTTAAAATATGTAGCATTTTTAGACGATATATTGAAATATATTATGATATATCTATATACTTAAATGTATTATCGAAAGGATGTACTCACCGGAATTAAAGGATACCTGGGAGAATAAGAGGCTGCTGATAAGTGATTGAATTATGGAGGAATCATGTGGCGGTCATATGCTGCGTATAGCGAGCGGATGTGGCAGGGAGAGTGAGTATTCTTTAACATTATTTGTATTCGTGGAGCAAAATGTTAAATGTTACAAACATCGATTCATACAGAATTTAATAAAATTGATTTGATATTTATCAATATTGTAATAAGTTTAAAACAAGCAAAAAAGTTTGAAACAGTTGAAATCGGTTGTAATGAAAAAACAATTGAAAAAAACCATTGTTAGGTATTCTATTTAGCTATAACGTAAAGTGTAACCTTTAATTTACCGAAAAATAACATAGTGATGTTATTAAATAATACCCGCAAGTTAAAACACGCTTCGTTTGTGAAAACACTTTCATCCGATGGAACTTTCCTAGTTGAATTATATAGAAATATACAAAGTGCTTTTTTAAATTATTTAATTATGAAACTATTTATTCACACCATTTATCAGTTTATTTTTTGGAGGCTACTATCATATAAAATATAAATACGCAATGTATGATATTTAAAATACTCGTAAGAATACTTTAAAAAATCGTCTCATATTTTGTCAAATATAAAAAAATGGGTATCATAGTTTGATAAAAAGCAAATATCACAATTGTATTTGATTCACGCACGACTAAATTTTCTTTCATGAAGGTTATAATATGATATTATAATTGAAAGAGTCAGACGTTTCAGAATTTTCTTAGGGTGGAACGTTATGATTTATCAATTTACATAATTTTTCTATACCTGCAAAAAAAATACATAAAAAACTGGTAATTTTTCAATAATTGTTTTCATCGTGTCTGTTTCGAAAGAAAAGTATTTGGATCTGCGCAATGTTGAGACATTTCTTGACATGGTATTGTTTACGGCAATTGGTTGTCAGATAATTGCTCAACCCAATAGGCATTCAGTCCTTAAAGTTAAAAAAAAACTAAGAGACGTGGGAATCCATTTTACACTCTCCGGATACAGGGTGCTCACGCTAACCTCTCTATCAAAATAACATATATATATTATGTTCGCTCTCAACGTGAAGCATATGGATCTACATATTGTGAATATTTCCACTCCGAAAAAGGAGTATATGGATCTCCGCAATGTGAAAACGACTTGACAGATTATTTTTTAGAAGAACTGTTTGTCAGACAATTACTCAACCTAATAGGCAACCAGTCCTGCATTTTCGGATT
>JAGVSQ010005836.1:0-17151 GCA_022683975.1 Rhyacophila evoluta
CTTTAATTTAATTATTTATTTATATTTCTAAAATAATTAAATTAAAGATACATATTGTAAAATTTTCTATTATTTCAGTATTTCAGTATATCATAATGGATTAGTAAATGCTGGATAATTTATCAAATATTGGTCCATTAAACTAGAGTTTCGACAGATCGTCTGAACCTGCCTTAACAAATGTATTTATTTATTCGGTGATTGTATTATGTTTGATTACAAATCAGATAATTTGTTGTACTGAAACAAAATCCAGTAGATTACACGGTTGAAAATCAATAGTTGAACAATAATTATTAAAATATTAACGATCACCGACACTTTAATAACAGCTGACCTCTGAGTTAACACTTTTAAAATTAATGAAGTTTCATGACAGCTATACAATTTATTTAGAAATTATACAGCGTTTCTCGAAGTGTGATGACTACAGACGCAAAACAAAACTACAGAGACAATAATAAATATGCTCCATTTGCGCACCAAGTTTTAATCAGGCCTATCCCAGAGCTTTAATATCAAGAGGTGATCTACTATTATATCTCGGAATATCATGGAATTATTCTTCTTTTTCTTCCATATCCGCATCCTAAATGGAGTATATGGACACCGCGTGCCACATCCAAGAATCCCTGTCACCCGCCAGAATTCTTGCATCCTTCCATGTCGTACCTGCCATCCTGTAACTCCGTCGAATACATTCTATATATAGTTTTTAGCGGTCTTACAAGACGCCGACGACCGGTCGGCTTAAAGAATAAGCAGATCAGGTTCAGACTCTCTTGAGGTATCCGCAATATGTGGCCGAGCCAGGTCCAGCGTCGTAGCTTCACTTTGTCAGTGATCAGTGATATCATGGATTACACACGAACATCCCGACAGTTAAAATAAATACGTAAGACAGGATGCCACGTAATCAAGTATGTTAACGCTAAAAGTAATGATTTCGATAATCGTATTTAGTTGAGCAATTGGTTCGACGAAATTATCACGCTCGTCATTTGACAGCGCATTTTTTAAAGAGCTATGTAATTCGTCCCTGTGTAATTCAGGTCGGATGGCTCAATATGTATCATTCGTTTGTTTTTTTTTTTATTAAACATGCCCATTCCGTGTCTATGTATCTTCAATATCGAGTAAAATTATAATTAGGAAACTCGCTGGATTAAATTTCTGTATGCTTTATTTTTAACATTCAGGTGTAATAAAAACAATGTAGTGAGATAATTAAACAGGCAAATTATGTAGATAAAATGTTCTGGATGTTTGAGAAGCTGTTTCAATAATGGTGGTATAATGATTGTTTTCTATGGCGTTTAGTTATTTCGACGGCAGAGAGAAGCGAGTCTTAATTACGCAGCTGTGAATGTCTTTGATCGATGCGATAGACTTTTAAAACTTGGACAATTTTACTGTCGACCGATACTAACTTACGATAAAGCAATCGATAGATCATTAAGAAATCACAATATAATAGTTTTTATTCGACTGAAAATTACACAAACACTTTTGATATGAAACACGCAGATACCGATAGAAATATTTAAAAATAAATGCAAAAATATCCGTTGACTAGCATGCAAAATAACCATTGAAAATCAAGTTACATATATAGTTATTGTATACAAAAAATACTGGTTTAAAATTTTGGCATAGTGAAATAAGTTCACTTTGGAAATATACTCCTCATAAATATTAGACTATACACGATATAAGTCATCTAAATTGAACTATATGGTTTATAAGTTGTCCAGAGCGTATCAGACAGAACGGCGTTGGTTAGTTTTAGAATTATATCAAGAAATGTAATTATAAATAGGTACATAAATTATAATATAAATGCAGTATTTTTATATATAAGAGATACTTGTTTGATACTCATTTATATGTATATTAGCACCGAAGCAAGTCTTCCAGTGACATGTATACATATGTTTCATTCAGATCTAGGATTTGGATGCCTATTGGGTTAAGCCAACTGTAGGCAACTAGCGGCCCGTACTGTAATGACATATAGCCTAAATACGGCTCGCACTAATCCCCATGTAAAATATTTGGCCCTCTAACAATAAAAGGTTGCCGAACCACGGGTTAAGCGGTCGACAGATATTCGTTGCCGTAACAGAAATTTTGTCACGCTTAGTCTTTACATAGAAGTTCATATACTCTACATTTTGAGCGGACGTAGATCATAGACTAAATCGTAAATTAATGTATTTCATAATATTTGATTCTACGTGAAAAAAGATGATACTTCAAATCAAGATAAAATATAAAACGTTTATTATTAATTGAAATATCCGGGATATTTGACTAGACTACGAAATACTATATAAAATTATTAGACATAGAAACAAATAAATTAAAAGGTTTGTTTTTTCAGGCCCTTGCATTCATAGTATTTGGGAGAGATTCAGGAGAATCGCGGAGATAAGGTTGATAATGATTACACTAGGTAATTCGTTAAATAATATATAAATAACACATTCAATTTAAAAGTGTTAATAATAATTTAATTTGAAAAATATATGTTAACTTAAATCGGCATAGGTATTGCACGTGTTAGATTTAAGATACGATGAATTCAATTACGATATCAATCAAAGAAGTCAAGATAAAAAAAAAATCAATTGAACATTCTAATTGCATTGATAGCCAAAATCTTTAGATACAACGAACCGTCTATAAAGTGGTATATCAAGTGGAGAACTACGTACACGTAACATCTCGTCTCATTACTTTCTTAACTTTCCTGGGCATATAACGTAAGTGTCATTAATTATTTTAATGAAATGTTTTTTACGTATAATAGTCAAAATGTTTTTAGATATAAAAATAGTAATCAGTGAGATGTTAATGATGAACTTGTCACAATCATTATGACGGTATTTTTTTCTAGTTGCTTTCTATGATAGAATAATATACAATATTTATTATGGATGTCAAATTTTAATGTATTTCTAATCCGAAATTACCTGAAAATATCTGTCCGAATTAAAAAAAATATGGGAGTTGGTCTTATTTATAGAGTTGTACTGAAATATTCATTATATTACAATGTCATACGTTTATGCAATTATTAATTCTCGTTATTACAACTAATAATATGAACTAGAATCGCAGCAAATATGTAAAATACAATTTATTAAAAAGAGTAAAACAAATGATTCAAGAGTCGAATATAGTTTGTGCTATAATAAGTAATTGAAGGAGATTAAATGTGTCATTTAGTGCTTCATTGTCGGTTTATTAGATTCATATATTTATTGTACCGCTAAAATATTCATGCTATAGACGTGTATAAGAAATTATACATTTAAAATAAAATAAATAATTGTCTATTACTAATATATTAGTTCATATACCATAGTGAGAATGGTTTCAAGCAAAGGAATAAACCATAATTGGTGGCAGTAAAGGTGTTAATGGAGTAATCAAAGATAAGCAAGACGTTCACCGACAATACATTTTATCTTATTATAAAGCTCGTTAGCTTAAACGAGCATTACAAATCAATGCTGTAAGAAAAAAAAACTGTCTTTTTAAGCCACTCATTATGTTTTACCAGTGATGAAAAACAGTTTACTGTATATTTAAAACTAAAAATTGAGTATTTATCTTCAGCCTTGATTGTGCTTTTGAAAGTTTTAATAAAGCTTAATGCATATGAAACTTATTTGCGATGGTATGTTGATAATGAACCTGCAATACCATCGAGATTATTGTGGATTAAGCGGTACGAAATGTTTTTGGATATTCATATTATTGGTCATGATATTTATATACAATAATTCTGCATTGACAGAGAATTGAACAGTTAAACAGAGTAATAAAAACGCTAAAAAATATCACAAGCTCACTGCGTGAATGTAAGCGTATGAGGACGGCTAGTCGACAATTGTTGTAAATCGATGTTTTTTTTACTTTGGATATTACATACTATTTTATTCGTGAAGCAAATTTATATCAAAACATTTAAGGACGTTTGCAAGCTTGGTCGAGCTTAAGCCACGTCTCAATTCGTTACGTTCATATTTACATTATATATAGCGAATTGCCACTACGAGGCACCTATCAAGCATCTCTTAATTCCATAGAAAATATCGGGTGGATAGTAGTAGCCGACGGTCGAGTTGCCTATATCTTTTATTGGGCTGTTAAAATTAAAGGATATTGATATTACTATTATCGCACTCCCGTTTGTGGATGTGATCTCTGCACATGCAGTATGCTCATTCGATAGTTGTTAAAGGTAGAAGACGCCCAGTCGAATTCCAGTACCGTAGACATAGGGCAGTGGCGCAAATAATACGGCCCATTTCGAAGCCCATTTTGGAGCTCCATCGATCTGTATCAGTGCAACATTCAAGACCTCACCTCAGCCGGAATTGTAGCCTTTAACTCCAACATTCAGCTGTGCGAAATTGATCATGGCAAGGGGAAGTCCCTCATAGCAGTCAGCAAGCTCTCGCTGTTAGGCATACAGTCGAGCTGGACAGATAGTTTTGTGGTTGAGTGGTCATGAGGCGTTTTTGGGGGTCACTTTGCTAGTACGCTGGAATCGTACCGATCAGAAAAAGAGGCAAGGATAATTCTGGATTTACGGACGCATCCGCATCACGTGTATTAGTCAGTTCTTATGTTGCTGCATGACGTTTACCGTAGGTTGACAATGATGGCACCGACGAAACCTATTGCCCACGAGTAATAAGTTCTCCGCTACTGTAAAACGTAACTAACCAGTCCATACTTAACCACTAAATGAAACAATATAATGTAATATAAAAGTATCTCTCCATTAATAGAGCCGCGCCTTGCCAGATGGTGCTTCTTCGGTGGAAGTGGCATTTGACGTGACGTGTGACGTCAGACGTGACTCGCCGCTCCGCAATTAAAGAATCAATCAATTTGTGTCCATAATAATTGCATGGCCGTTGAACGGATGGCTTTTGATTCATTCTCGTGCTGGATTTTGCAACTGAACATTGCCTATTCAATTTCCATGCAGTACATATTTCATTTTTTCATCATAGTTTTATAATTCAACTGATATAGTATTAACACGTTCACCGCTAAAGCATTTTCTTTGCAATCGCGTGCAATATGCTGAAAATTTGGGATACATTTAAAATTACGAACAATTGACGCGAAGTGACGGTAGATATAATTCAACTACAGAGAGAGACGGTGGATTTCATGTGATTCATAGTGGAGGAATAGTATGGACAACTGGGTGTAAATATAATTCCGTCTTGGTGATTCTCAGATGGAAAAATACTTGTATATTTGAATTTCCAATTGACACATTTTTTGTTCCAATTGTTACATTACAGTTGGTACACTTACTTATCCCTGACGTATCTTGAAATTAGTATCCATATATCCAATATGTATCCAACTTTATTGTCAGCTTTCGAAAAGATTTCACATGTTTCGGTGATTATATACTTGAACAAAAATGGAACAAAGACATGCATTACATATTGCTAAAGCAATCCGTAAACGGATGAAAAAGAGTGCACCAACGTATTGGAAATGTCAAGTGCTACTTTTGGTGAGTCTATGAATAAAACAATCATTTACCAAGTGGCAAAATTTTTTTCGAGGTGGCCATGAAGACGCTGAAGATGACGAGTACCTTGATCAGACATGGACAAGCCTAAACATGGTTTGGAAGACGCAAAAATACTACTACTTTTCCTGCGAATATCGCATACTTATCCAATTATTAAATCATTAGTTGAACGCAAAATTTGAAAAAGAGTAATGGTAAGAATTGCTGTAATTAATTTCCAAATTGATGATGCAAACTATACTTATGTTTGCTAATCATATACATAATATTAATTTAATTATCATGCACGCTGAATCATATGTATGTCGATGTCATGATACGTTTCGAAATCTTTCTCGTGAACATTATAAAATCTGTACCACAAGATATTATTTTCTAATTTTAATAATTTATTAGCCCAAAATCAAAATTGTTGCTCGTTGTCATGTTGCGAACATAAAAAATGTGGTGATTAAAAATTATAATGTATACACGGTCCGCGCTAATCGTATTGCTTTTCGACGACCAAATAACGCAGAAAACGACTTGCGTGAACCTATAATAACACTACTACTCGGCGATGCATAAAAAGACTCGATTTTACAACTTACATAAACGCAAATGTAATGTGTGTCCAATCCAGCTGATTTATTTAGTCAATAAATATTCAGTTTAAATAAATAAGTCGATATAATCAATTCTACAGACATTGAAAACCATTGCAGATATGTGCACCAGAAACAGAAGATAAAAGGAAAATGATTACTTTTTATCCTGTGGACCAAGTAAATTTCCACAAATAAGGTTGTGTACAGTAAAAAAATGAAGCTTTCTTTATATGCTGCGAAATGTCAGAGATTCAGTGGAATCATTGAAACAATATTTTGATTTAGCTATTTTTCATCAATCTCAAAGAAAAAAAACTATTTCTAAAACAAATTTGTTAGCTAAAACTGTCCTAACATTAATCAACGAAAAGAAAAATGTACAAGAGATTTGTGCTGATAAAACATTCAGAAATATTTTGTCTTGTAATTGTCAATGATGGAACATAGTTAACACTAGATGGAAAACTATAATATAAAGCGTTTTACGAGGATAAATTTATCACACCTGCCACATTTTAATATCTTGTATTGAGTATACCTTGGCATAAAGAACGGAAAGCTTCGTTAAGTTCCGGAAGGATAAATATAATCAAAGTGGAGCAGAGAAAAAGATACTATACGATAGTGGTTCCCAAAATTTTTCGGGTCGTGGAATTTTTTTGAATTAAGATTTTTCCACGGCCCTAAATAAGTATGAATCATCAAGAGATAAAAATAAATGAAATCGTTGTGCGCTAATTTTTTTTTAGCTCACGCTACTAAAATCTCACGACACTTAGAGAATCATGCTGTATGAAATAAATGATTAATATTTATTGGAATAACGATTTCGTTCTCCCCGGTTAGCGTAGTTGGATGTGTGCGCGCCTAGCAACCCGGGGAATAAGGGTTCGATGCCCCATCTGGCCGGATTTTAAAAATCTGAAAATGCAGAACTGCATACCCACTGGGTTGAGCAATTAATTGTCTGACAAACGATTTTCGTGAAAAATAATCTGTCAAAACGTCTTCGGAGATGGGAGATCCATATATTCCACTTTCGGAGTGGATTTATTTACAGTGTGGATCGATATGCTCCACTTAGGGAGAGAACGTAGTATTAAAAAAAATGATTTCGTTCACATGACCACAGTAGCGTTGTATTATTATGACTTTTTCGACTGCAGTTTGTTATCGACGTAACTAAAAAATAAGACAGTTTAGCATATTTTATTATTAATGTGAAATATGATTGTTTTTAATAAACACAATAATTGCCAAAATTTAATCATATCTAAACGGTGATTATTTTGTTATCGACATAATTTTAAACATTACAACTCATTAAAACCGTACATTTCTATTTACATTAATTTATTAATAATATAAATATAAATCAATTAAAATAATATTTAGGGGCGTTCAGGTTCAGTGCAAATAAACGTAGTAGAAGTTATATAATTAAAAAAATAGATTGTAAAACAAAACATAATAATAAACTAATTAAGAATCTTTAAAAAACACTTTAATTATAAACATGTGTCTGATAAAAATTAACATCCGATTTTAAATACGTTTTAAAACGATTTTTTGCTTAAAATATTGTGTTTTATTTATAATCGACAACAGTAATCAGACGCATGGCGGTCAAGGTGAGATTTTCGAAGTTTATGATGAAATAAATAATAATATTTACAATGATGTTATATATGATATTAAAGCAGTGTAATCTCGATTATCCGGGTACAGCTTATCCGGTTTGAGGATTATCCGTGTTAAATGTTGAGATTTTTTGTTTTATATATACCATATTCGCTCTCAACGTAGAGCATATGGATCTACACATGTTGAAGATATCCACTCCGAAAGAGGAGTACATGGATCTCTGCAATGTGAAGACGAATCTTGACAGATTATTTTTCATTAGAATTGTTATTGAATTGTCAGATATTTACTCAACCCAATAGGCATCCAGTCCTGGATTTTCAGATTTTTAAAATCGATCGAGCCCGCATTCTCTGGATTGCTAGGCACGCACGCTACCAACTACGCTAATCGGGGAGATATAATATTTATTGTGAATAATTAAATTGTTGGATTTTTTTGATTCAAAAATAACTTCATTTATCCTTAAGTATGTGAAAATTCATATTTACAAAATTTACCACAGATAGCGCAAGAAATGAAGTGAAATTTTCAGGTATGCGAAAAAAACGAGAAAACCTAAAATTTGGAATGAAATTTTTACAGTGGAAAATTTGGATTGGCCAGGCCACAACGAGCTATTAGTGACGATAAACAATATTTATTTGGTAATGATAAATTGTCCATATTTCATATATTAACCATAGTTTTAATCCGTGTTTTTTGATTGTCCGTAGACTTCTTAACCAGAAAAATAATCTGACAAGACGTCTTCGCATTGAGGAGATCCGTATACTCCACTTTCAAACTGAATATCTTCACACTGTGTGGATCCATATGCTCCGCTTTGGGAGCGAAAATAGTATAAAAAGACTCGTGATTACATCTTTCACATTTCGTGTCGGTTAAAATAATTACATATTGCGTATTATTGAAAAACAAATCCCTCTCCTAAATTCCTTTCCCTAGCGGAGTTAGCTATTTATTCTGGTTTAGTACAAATATTAGAGTACGCACTGATTAATCACTTGGTTAGTAAAATTGCATCTAAATGCATTTGAAAACATTAATCAAAAGATAAAAAATATCTTATTATCATAAAATTAAAATAAAATAAACATCCGTTCGTCGACCACTGAGTCGTTTGATCTTAAACAGTTAACATTTGGAATGTATTTTTACGATCCGTTTTGGTTTAGAATAAAACTTGAATTGACGCTATTAAACATTATTTCCTTCAGGCTCTCACATTGGCAGAGAGATGTACTAGCCGGTCGAGAACCCGCTCGTCCGGTATTTACCCGGTTCGAATCCGCGGGGTGATTTGATTAATATTTAACCCTTTTGAATAAAAATAAAAACGACAGCAAAATAAACATCGGGGGAAATATTACTTGTGAATCTCTGCATTCATTTTATATAACTAAAAGTTTATTAAGTTTTAGATTGACAGTTACTATTGGACGATTTTAATATCTCATATTTATATAATTTGAATTCAATCGAATCGGTACATGATTGTTTATAGTTCATATGTGCTATACTTATAATATACTTGTCATGCTGTAAATTTTCTATCAACGCGGAGGTTTATGAAGACTCATACTTATAGGTTTTGCGAATCTTCTATTCTAATAAACATAGTACTAACACTACTTACGATAATAAATTATAAATAGGGGAAAAATACTTATTCAAAATATAAATAATAAATACTATTTTATATATAACAAAATATATTTTATATTCACCGAAGTGTATACTGACACTTGAAAATTAACAAATATTAGAAATCTACATACAGGTCTAAAATATTCTACAGTTGCTTTGACCAGATAAATCTGGCGTTGCTTTCATGATGAATTTTTAAAAATTCGTGGCTTAAAATTTTTTGAATCACTTGTTTGTACATAAGAATATGCATACAAAAAAAATTCTGCATATTGAAAGACAGAAGTCTTAGCCCATCTTACATCAGTCTTAAATACAGCCTGATTCACGTATCCTTGAAGATACCACACACATACTATACATTATCATATACGTACCGTTTACGCAGTGGACATATTAATTAAATTTTAGCAATCTCTGAGACTAAACTCCTTAAAAAATATCTCGATATTTTAGTTATTATTATCATTTATATATATTTTCAATAATTAATTTCATTTTAAGAAAATATCGAAATACTAATTGACGATATCGAATTTAAGCTGAATGTTTATTTACTACAGTGTGTCCACATCCAGACGTGTTGTGATTATCACATATTTCAGATGACATATGCATAGACAAACATAACATTAGTGTTGATTGCAACATATAATGTAAATATCTATTCGGGTTGTATTAAAGGGTGTGATCGAAACAAGTGAAACATTCAAGGGATCAACGAATCATTTATTGATCCGATATATAAAAAAAGGTTTAGATTTTTAATATAACTATAAGGTAACCATTGGTATGTTGGTAAGTTATATGACTTCTTATACGTAATATAATATCTATAATAGGATGTGTATAATAAATAGGTAACATGTATGGGATCCCGCTGTTCGCGTAGGCAGAAGAACGTCCCACAGCAAACGCATAAACCGATTGAATTATTTTTATACGCGGTTAATGTGCCAATGACATGCGTTTGACTAATTATACTTTTGTCTATATTTAGGTAGGATCCATCTCATTTTTAATATGTATGTGATATCCAATGGCAAAGTTGGTTACATCGTGATATAATTAATTCTTTCGAATGTTGTGAATAAAAAAACAAAATCAAAACCGGTTTTAGATGTTATATTAGCTTCGAAATTAAATATACTGTATCACTATTTTTTCCTATCAATCACCAGACACAGCACCGCAAATTGTGGCGTAACAAACGTGATACATTTTATTAAAGTGCTAAAAGTTTTTCAAGAGGAGCTTTCAATGCCTCGATGGACGTTCTCTAGAGTTGTATGATTCCAATTCTAGCCTTGTTAATATCGATCTTTATCGAGAAATATTACATTATTACTCTACTACAATAAATAAAAAATGTCTTAAAACTAACATTTTCTTTATATTGAACTTCAGCACATGTACGTGAGTAAATGGTAACCAAAATTTTGATAATTTATATTTACTCCCAGGACATTTCTTGTCAAATGAAGTAACTGGTTCGCTTCTCGATATCAGAGCTCCGGGATATGTCTGATTAATACCAGGTGAGGAGGAAGGTGCAGGTCAGCATTCACAAGTGAGAAGTATGCACAATTTCTAATATCCTAGATGTAAATTCCAAATTTGTTGATCCAATATCCAAGACAGGAAATATAAATCAAAGATACGTTTTAAGCGTGAATGCTCATAAATTTGTATATTATTGGGCTGTGGAATATAATGAAGGCAGATGAATGCTATAATAGAATATATACCATATATTATTTAATAGATACTGTATATACTGTTACTTAAGTTTTTTAATGCGGACTACTTAGCAAAATTATTTTTTTAACTAAAAAAAGGTTTTTTATTTAACTTCTTTTATTATTGACATATAAAGGAATGACATCTTGGTTGGCAAACTGCAAAGGATCCAATTATGGAAGAATAATCATAATATTTTCCGTACACAAGCTGCATTTAAATGCATAAAAATTGAGTGTTTATTCACTTGACAAAACTTTATGACGCCAAATGCTTTCCAGTCCAATAAATATTTCAAAATGGCCGTGTTATTTGGATCTTCGTGTTCGCCTGGTCGTATTAAATAAAATGGAGATTTTTATTGAAAGAATTTCGGCCTCCTGTAGTTTGATTTAATTGTTGATCATATTTTTAATGTATTTATTGAATTGAAATATTTGATAGCCGTATAAATTAAACATTTTTTCTTGTTTTAAATAATAATAGTGGGATGTAATGAACGGCAGCGATTAAAATTAATTGAAAGTGTACAGTAACCAAAAAAAAAAGCCTTAATATTATTAAAAGACAGCCACAGATCACTTAATAATAATAGTGATAAATTCATATAATACATCTTTTGGGTCATTTGAAGATTGCATATTTCCGTAAAAATCTCTGTACCAGACTGATTATGATTTCAACGTTTTGATTATAATTATATAATAAATAGACTAGGGATACATTCGATTAAATATCTTTACTTTAGTATATATTACTACGTTTCATAACTATACTAATTAATAATTTACTAATGTGCCGTACATGTTCGTCCAGTGAGCTAGCGGAAAGCGTGCGTAGTTTGTTGCCGAATGATGTGGGTTTGAATCGCAAAGGTATGCAACGTTTTTTTTTTTAATTCGATCATTGTTTAAAAATCTTCAATGAGAAGTTTTGACATTGTGAAGATTCATATGCTCCAAATTTTGCGTGAACATCTTTACGGTGTGGAGATTCTCATGCTTTGCATTCGGAATGGACATGATAATATACATACATGAATTCAACAGTAGAAAAATCTGAAAATCTTAGCCTAAACTGTCTGTTTCGTGTTATTTTTTTCAATCATATCTACTCCAAAAGTAGAGTATGTGGATTTACACAAAGCGAAAATATCCGCTCCGAAAGTGGAGTGTATAGATATCCGCAATGTGAAGACATGTGTTGACGGATTATTTTTCAGGAGAATTGATTGTCAAGTCAATTAACTGCTCGAGCCAATGAGCATTCAGTCCTGCATGTTTCGTCAAAGTCATAACATTACATGCAGATTGGAGACATTGTATGGTACGATACTCATCTTAAGGCTATTAGAGCATCTATAATCTTATTTGGTTTAATTGTTTAACATAAAAAGTGCGTTTCTATGCTTAAATTCTTAAATATAATACCTGACTAAATTTCAATATGATAAAATATGTCTATTATATAAAAATGTATCATACATACTTCCACGATCTTTTAAATTACTTTAATCTGAAGTAAATTTAATCTTACCATTTAAGAAGATGTGTTCACATAATTAAGACGTACCTGAAAGAAGAAGAACATATAAATTAGTTTTTATGCTAAGGAAAGTATTTGTTGAAAAACAACCATATGTTACCAATTTTGAATAAGAATAGTGCAACCCTGGAGCGAATGGTCATCAACTAAAAATGATAGTTTTAAGATAAGTAGTGGATGTTTTGTGATTTCAGTTTTAAATGAAAAAAATCCAATAACATCTATTTGATAATCAAAGTTTTTTTTAATAATAATGGTTTTATATATTAGATAATCAGATCTGTAAATTATATAATAAAAAATGAGTATATATAAAAATATATATTTAGTGATTATTCGCAATACCGGTATCTTCAAAGTTAAATTTATTAGTGATTGACTTTACCCAAAGATGCGGAGTTCAAATTTATGTATTTTGAAGTATTTAACTTATTTTATCAAATATATTAGATAGAGACTTTTCACACCAAGTCGATGATCAATATCACAAATGTGAATAAGTAAATAATATGTTTAACATAAGAATTAAATATACGTGATAAACTTTTAAATACGTTTAATTTAATACACAGAAAATACACGAGGAACAACATTTATTTTCGCACACAAAACATTAAATCTGTATGCGACAAATTTTAAATAACGTCGTATATTTCAAAGTTATGAAAGTTGATCTGCCGAGAGAAAATTATCATCATTAGCGACGCAATTACTCGTGACAAGATGATACATTATCAGAAAGGCGAAACATTTTCTAATAGAATGACCCCCTCTCGCGAATGATTTCCGACGCCACTGTTCGCTTAAGAGCCTGGACAAACTTTTAATGAGGCAAAATAAAATTTGTATATAGTTTGATTGACAACAGGTGAGCTTTTTCGATTGTTATTTAATATCGTTTATAGGCTAAGCGAGAGGACGATTAATGAATTATTTGTGTTATTTTATAATTAATTAAATTCATAGTACTATTCTTCGTCTTTTACATACCACGTGAGGCGACTTAAACGTAGGTGCTTACATGTTAAAACCGCCCTATCATAACTGCTCGAAGCAAGTATTCATTAGGTAGTTTACTTTCTCCCATATTCGCATAATTGCGTGGATAAGCTTGCTTGTATACCTCAAAATATGTATAAAATATGATAACCAGGCAACTACGCACAAGACAAAACCGCGCATCGGACAATTGCGCAGATGGTAAAATTATGACATTATAAACTTTACGTAATTCTAGTGTAGAAAGATTTATATAAATATAGATCTAAAATTAGTGAACGGTACCAGTGTTTAATAACTGTACAGCTGAGAGCTAATAATCAGACTAATCCGACAGTAAGAAAGTATCGGATATGTTTTTGGTAAGCTAGAGAGTATTGCACGTGTCATCTAGTTAGATACTCCTTTCTCTTATTTTATTAATGCAAGCTTAGTCTCTACAATCAATTTTAAACGGCTAATAAACCAAAGGATCAGATTTTTAGTGACTCAAAATTAGCTTTAATTATTAATAATATTTAATTGGCATTAAAAATTTGGCGCTTTCTCATCGAAAGATTTTCACCGGTGTAAACAATCTTTCTACGTGTTGTTAGATTGTGTACATTTCCTTTATATAACTTCGTTTACTAATGATAGCAAATAAAAATGCCTAATCTAGTGTTTTTACAAATTTAATATGTGACGTTATTTGGGACACATTTATATGCAATAAATATACCACTCAATTTATTTTTACAGATTTTTTCACGAGGGTCAGTAATTAGTTAATCTCTCAACCCAATGGGAATTCATCCCTACATCTTAATACAAGTCGAAGACATCTAAATTTTTAAATTTGAGCCGATGGTGATACAACCTTTGGTTTTCGAATTTTTTAATAGCTCCTGGACTGGACTAGTCAACTGGACTACCTACTATAAAATCATTGTATTATATATTTTAATTTAAGCGGTGCTAATTTTACGCCTTAGAAGAAAGCTAATACATTTAAGCAGTGACACAGTTTTCGGATACTAGTTTTAAATTTATTTGTTTATTAAGATCCGTATCATATTTGAAGAAATTAGATCAGCTAAGATAGATCAAGTTAAGAAAGAACAACAAACATAACCGGTCGTGATAAATAATATAATTTGTCGAAGTAGTATATAAAACTTGTGTTAATATGCCAAAACGTTTCATACGTCATAATTCATCTTCATTTAACAGTGATCGGTTGATTCTACATCTATTAACACGTCAACTAATACTTTAAGATTGCTTGGTTAGTAATTATATCTATTATATACTCAACACCATTTTTCATTACTACGCTGCAAAATATATGGTAAATTGCAGCCCACGTTCCACTTTTCGGCACCATGAGGCTTAAGTACGACTTAGGCCGCGGGGAGGGTGGCAGAGCGACCGCGTCAAAGTGACCGTAACAGAGATGCGAAATAGCTATAAATAGGTGAGTAAGTAAGTGAGCAAGTTCGGCAGCGAGTCAGTCACAACACTCGTTCACTTGCTCACTCACATATTTATAGCTATTTTGCATCTCTGTTTCTGTAGTTTTGTTACCGTCACTCTGTCGCCGCGACATTTATCGTGCTCTTTACGAGACTCGAACGATGTTTAAATAACTATACATAGATACAAATGTGATTTATAATAATTTTTAAGCAATTGGTCTGAAAGTGTAGCATATGGATTTCAGTAATGTAGACTTGGTGACGGATTTTAGACTAGAAAGGATTGTCAACCAATCGATTAACCAAATTAGTATTCAGAGTTGCATATTTAGAATTTAATTCACATTCAAAAAAGCAATATCTAACTTACGCTTATCTCTAGGCTTCAGACGGTGTAAATTAAGCAAATAAACAATTGATAAGACATTATTCTTTAAAAAAATTGGATGAAAAAAGTCATTCCAATGGATATGTTTGATAATTTCTAAAAAAATCCAACAGTGACCGGCTTTGCTAGAATTAATATTAATAGTATTACTAACATATTTAAGGTTCACTTATTTAGAAAAGAAAAAAATGACAGATATATGAAAATAAATTGCGATCAACGAACTATCAAGGAATGATAAAAGACATTCAACAGCCAAATTTTTATTTTACGAATATTAAATATTATAGAATTAATAAGATAGTATTAATTATTATTATTATAATATATCATTGTAACAATATGTCGAAAACCAAACACGTGCGGTAAATAAAATACGGGAAATATTTTTTGGATTTGAATTGGATATAAAATTTTGAATATTTAAATATTATTCATCTTCAATAATGAATCCATTGCATTTGTCTGTAATGTTCTGATTTGATTGCAATTTGCGCTAAGTTGTAAAATGAAAAGCGAACCGAGAAAATCGTGTCGTGAAAAACAACAACACGCCATGTAATGGGTCCACGGCGTGCGTCTATTTCGAAACGAATGCGGAAAAACATGCTAAAAGCATTCAGATCTCGACGCATACTGACCGTTGGCAAATTTAATTAACTTATACAACACTTAATATGTTTGTATATCTACTAAATCTATATATATAAAACATATTTCATAATGTATATATAATGTGATATATTTCATTTTCAAATAATCGGTAATTATATCTTATAACAGCTTAACGCCCGCAATTTTTCGCTGAATTTTCCACGGTAGCCGGCGAAATTTGCAAGAAAATGTGCAAAAAACTGAAATAATATTATACCATCTCTTTTTAACATTCACAATTAAGCTAAATCGTAACTCAGGTATTTATCATAGAAAATAAACGTTTGGCGTAAAACTTACATATGAGTCGTCGGTCACCAACCAATATTCTGTCAAGACTCATACATGAGTCCACGGTCGTTAGACTGTTAAGATCACCTAAACTTTTAATCCATGATAAACTTAAGTATTTGTAAGTATTTTTATCATTATTAAAATATATAAATTTGTATTATACTGAAAAAGTTTCAGAAATGAAGCATGTTTGACTGACGAAGGTTACCGATCAGCGCATATGTTTGTTTTGGGCGAACGCAGTAGGAAGTAGCAGCAGCTCCTCCCAGTACTGAATTAAAATGATGGTTTAGCCAGTTAGCTTCTTTTAAGTTAGGTTAAAGCGATTTTGACGGTGTTTTATTCGGTTTTAATTTTTCTATCGCACAGAACGCAAAAAATTCACAAAAAAATGAAATACGTAAAAACATCCGCACGCACCAGCCAACTCCATGTAGTACCATAAACACTCATCATATGTTTATGTTGCTCCTGAACATTTTTCACAAATTGAATTGGTTGGTTTGCAGATCATATCATCGATATATTTACATTTATTTAGATCAGCAAAATAGTGATCAATTTTTTCATCAATATATTTCTTTTAATTTCAGCACACTTCAGTGCGTGGCAACCTAA
>JAGVSQ010005838.1:0-17148 GCA_022683975.1 Rhyacophila evoluta
ATAATAATAGGAGACAGCAAAATTATCCCTAATCTATTGGAATTAACCAAAAAAAAATATCTTCAACCAATTGGGTTTAGCCTATTTAATTATAATAAATATCCTTAGGAAATATGACAATACTTAAATCAATTATAAAATAACCTGTTATACATACGTTTACTAATAAGTTATTAGCTGATCATTCAATAATGGAAGTTTCAATAGCTATGCTCGATTGATCTTCAAAATATTTTGATAGAATGTATTAATAATGGTATATTTATTTTTAAATCGCATTTATTCCACAGGGAACGAATGTTGAAAACTATCACGTCACTGAAGCATTCGATATAATTTCCAACATCATTACTCAGAAATATTTAGCACTACAGGTAAGAAATCATTGTGCACACTTCATTCCCGATTAAATTAATAATCGCTCATGCAAAATATCTGGAATATTTTACCATAATATATATTATCATTCATAAATGATAATAATATTCTAAAAAAAAAACAGGACAAGAAAACTTTCCGTAAAAAGAGAAAGTAAAAAAAGAAAATAAATTAAAAGACATGAGAAGTTGGTAAAGAGTTTGTGAAAGTGAAATCATCTGGAAGTTGTTTTGGAATATACCTTAAAAAGAGATTGAATAACTTACTGTTTGAGTTACTCAGTGACTTCAATTTGTCGAGTTATTATTGATAAAAAAAAAGTTTCGATGTATTTATTTGACTGAGAGAAATTGAAATTGAAAAACACAACAAACCCTTGTTGAAAAGTTCTACATAGGCTGAAAACTTTGCTGTATTGGTAATGAAAAATATTTTTTAAATTTCATTTTCGAAAAGATTTTTTTTTAGTTCTATACATTAATCCAACGATTAAAAAATATTTCGAAATATATCTCGAGCAGTCAGAACTCGCCAAAATTGGCATACGACTTCATCATGTGATGCAAACCTCTTTCCCTGAAACAATACTTTCAATTCCTGGAAGAGGAAATAATTTCTAGAGGTTTAATCTAACAAATATGATGAATGAAGAAGCAATTCCAAGTATACAGGCTCGTGTACAGGTGCAATGCAATGAAGAAAGGGAATTTTCTTATTTATCAAATGTGCATTAGTGGCACCCAACAAAAGGCCAAAACAAATATTCTAAATATTGAGAACAAGTGCCTGCGGCGGATTCTGGGCATACGGTGGTATGACTTCGTTCGAAATGAGTAGATAAGAGAACGGACCATGCAGCCACTTATCACTGACAAAGTGAAGCTGCGACGCTGGACCTCACTCGGCCACATATTACGGATGATTCAAGAGAGTCTGAACCTAGTCTGCCTATTCTTTAAGCATACCAATCGTCGACGTCCCGGAAGGCCACTAAATACTATCTATATAATGTATTCGGCGGAGTTGCGGGATGCAGGTATGACCTGGGAGGACGCAAAAATACTGGCGGATGACAGGGATTTTTGGAGGCGGCACGTGGTATATATATGCTCCAATTAGGGAGCGGATATGGAAGAAGAAGAATATTTCACAATAATACTCCCCAGTTTTTTCTTTCTGAATATAATCGATTCTAATATTCTATATGTATTTCAAAATATGGTGGCTCTTGCCTTTCCAGCTGTCTTTTGGGTTATTGGTCAATTTGATCGACTTTCACCAGATTCTATTGACCATACTGACTATCTTCTAGATTTTGGCATATAGTAATGAATTTATGTCTCTATTTTTGTAATTAATCGACATCAGAAATCTTTTTTATCGTCCCTTAACGTTCCCAAAGACTGCTCTGAATTGGTCAGACGTTCACGTTTTTAGTCGACTGTGAGAAAACGTGAGACTCATCTTGCCCAATTTTTTTTCATTTGTAAATATGTATGCAATATATACTTTTACACGCTTTTTGATATGTATACTATCTCATTGAATCTAATATTGCGATTGTTTTTAGTGAAAGTAACGTATTATACAAAAGAACTCAATATCAAGGAACAGTTAAGTGAATTACTGTTATCAAAAGTTTAACCGCAAACCACACACGGCTACATCGAATCATGTAACATAACGTGAAGTTAATATATAGATAATTCTGTGCACAATTTCACACGTAAAATAACTAAATACGACAGGTAACAGTTAATTAAATAAGTGTACTCTCGATTATCCGGTCTAATTAATACTGGGGAGGAAAGGCCCGGATAAATGAGAAACACGGATAATCCGAACTATATTGAAATATAGATAATTTACCACTATTGATCTATCGTTTTTACTTGCTATCAATGGTGAATAAGTATTGAAAAATTTATGTCACGTTTTATTTAACAATACTATCTAATAGTGGTTTCTCGTTTTTTTCCGCTTCCATAGATAATTTTTTTCCACGTAAGTTGAGAACTACAACTACCTTTTTTACAGTTATAATTTCTTTTTTTTTTTCAGCTGCATCCTCATTGTAAATTTTATCAATGGTCGCATGGACCTCTGGGAGTCAGTAGGGCTCACATTGAAAACCACTGATCTAAAGCATAGATGGTGAATTTAGGCGTATCAGATCATTTTTTCCACGCAAGTCGAGAACTACCACTTCCTTTTTTACAGAGTTATAATTTCTTCTTTTTTTCAGCTGCCTCCTCATTCTAAATTTTATTAATGGTCGCATGGACCTCTGGGAGTCAGTAGAGCTCACTTCGAGAACCACTGATCTAAAGCATAGATGGTGGATTAAGGCGCATCAGAAGCATTTGGGGGGCGTTTATGCGGTCTAGGGGGGGCGTTCAGGCGTTTAGTGGACGCTGGCACCCAAAAGAAAAAATTAAAAATAACATTGTGCGAGTTGAATTTTGACTATTTTTTTTTGAAAAGGAGGCAGTAGGTTTAAAAAAGATTGGGAGCCTATGGTCCAATGTCATAATGTACATTTGCAGTATTACAACCTAAAACAGTCTACGTCTGAGACCGAATTTATTTTCATGTTTGAGAATCACTCACACGCCATACAGAAGCACTAAATATTTTAAGATATCGCGAAAATTTACTGTGTCTTAATATACCAAGTAAACATTTCGCTGTGTTTATAAATTCCGTCCAATTAAAGCCCGTCCATAATTCAGGGGTGCGCACCCAGCGAGCATGAAAGTTTAACCGTTGGTTATTGCTTCTGCCGCATATCTTTGGCCTTAGCAGTAGTAATTGGCTTAACTTCGCGTTGGCCACCGCTGCGTTTAGATCAGTGACGTGTCAATAACTGCTGATTAGAAGCAAACGTCCGAATATTGCGCTATCCTAAAAAAACACTATCAAAAATAGTAATTATGACTAATAAAATAATGCGTCAACATGGCATTTGGAAATATTCGTAACGCATTTATTTATCTGGAGCGATATCGACGTATGTTTTTTTTTATTAAAAAAATATTTAATTTTATTTTCGCAAAACAATATAAATAAATAAATAAAAAATCACAAACTTTCCAGCAAGGCAGTGCCATTGAGAATCTATAATAATATTTTCTTTGATACTTATATAAGTAGTAATTAATAACTGAATTTAAACTTTTTTTCGTCATTAAAAAATCATCCCTGTGATATCACAACCCTACGCCACTGACTCATACGGAGTTTTATTAAATGTTTATTAAATGACGGTGGTGTAATCATGCCAGTTAGTAATAAACGACCTATTTTACGATCGCCATAGGACGTCCGATAACATTAATCACTTGCACCGAATCAGAAACCGTACTACGAAAATAATGTATATATATAACGATATACACGACCGGTGCAAAATATTTTGGTAGACAAAATGCCATAAATTGTTAAATTAAAAAATAATTACCGACAAAGAACGTTACAGCTAAGAAAATTCAAATTTCGAATAAATAATCTTAATTTCATTTTATAAATTTGCTCATTCTAAAATTATTCCAAATTTGAAATTCGTTATACGACGTTCGCATGATCATTCCATTCATAGACTATAAAGAAAATGGCCGAGTTCTAAGCACAATTTGATTTTTTTCTCATTGATAGACAATTATTAGATATGGATGTAGTTAAGCAGAATATGTCCAAGCCACAAAATAAAAAACGAGAGAAAAACATGATTGAAATATTAAAGAAACAAATTAACTCCTGAATTATTTAAAACTGGTAAACTTCCATATGTGAGATCTCACACATGGAAGTTTACCAGTTTTAAATAATTCAGAATTTAAAATCAATTTCCATCAAGCACCAACAGTCGAAAATATTAATTAAACAAATTAACGTTTAGTATAAATTTCATATTATTAAGACTACGCAATTTAAATACTTACATAGCATACACTACATCTTTTTTGATTATTAGATTATAGAAAAAGTACTAGTTTACGAAGTTATTGAATGTTTTGGGGGTACTAATTTAAATTTTGGTCGTTTTGTGCTTGGATTTTATTAATATTTTCTTTCTATAATTATTATGGTTTGTAAAGAAACGAAAGATGATTTATTGCTGTTAACAGAAATACATAACCTATGCGATCAAATTTGATTTCAAGTGCTCATTTGATTCCGAAATGGGAGCCGTAATGTGGTAATGTTATACACATTCTTACTGATTTGGAATAACTTTTTAGTTTATTTTGTTCCTTGTTTAGAAATAGAAGAGCATTGTTTACACGTCGGCATATCCAATTTGATAGATTTTATATTAGTTGAATTGATAGCAGTGAAAGATTTAAGTAAAACGTGTGAACATAAATAATCAACTCACTAATTAAAGGGTTAAGGAAAAGCATTTAATGATTGTTCACGCATTATGTTATATATTTATGAACATAAACACCCTTGAATGATCTTCGTTTCAGTTATCTCCAAACGCCCACTACAAATTATAAGTAAGTTGCATAAAGGTCAGGAATCTAATCACCATTCTGTCAATTCAGGATTAGTTCTAAATAAAAATATATCGATAGACACACATGAATGATATTATTATATATATATCAAGGGTGGAAAGGTTAAAGAACGTGAGCCACATAGAACAAAATTTACAGGATGCACAAAAACGTTTATTTGATGATTTTGAGCCAAAATTAAAACATTACATAGAAACAACCCTGAAGTATCTTATTTACACAATTTGATATTAATGTAACAAATTAATTAAGAAAGACCAATAAAATTGATTAGGTGGTAGCCCTCTTCCCTGGTCGCAAATTTCACAAGCAATTTTTTTTCAAACTAAAAAGCCAAATTTAGACACAAAATCGATCTTTTCAGCTTACATCATTTTGATAGAAAGTGTATTAAGTTTGATCCAGAGTATACCATCTGACTATCGGATAAAAGCTATTTCGACGAAATCTATATTGTTTAACGAAAATATTCTAAAAAGTTGTAGTTGTAAAATATTCTAAAAAACCTAGGATACATTATTTAGATATGGTTTAGATAGTTCTTTAAAATTCTTATGTCGGAATGATACTTTCAAAATCATTAAATAAACGTTTTTCGTGTATCTTGTAAATCCTTTTGTTATGTGTGGGTTACGTCTTTTTTCTTTTCAAAAATCGATACATAATATATTAAGGTAGATACAAAAAGTTTCATTTTTCCTTGAATGTAAAAATCTGCCATCTAGCGTTAGAATAATGATATAAACAAACAACAGCTTTCTGCGTATACCGATAGGTTTGTCATTTTTAAAACCAAAATTCATGTTTTTAATGTTGTATTGATTTAATCGTTTGGTGAGAACATATATAATTTAATAGAGTAAGGTATCAATTAATTATAAAATTATGTTCCTCTCTACAATAAGGAATTGTCTAGCGTCGATGAAATCATTTATATTCCAGGGTAGATGGATAGCAGGCACGTCTTCCTTGTCGACTGTGAAATCGAGAAGCGAAGTAAAACCGGTTACCGGTTAGTTACCGGTTATTTACCGGCTAACGACCTTTCACGCAAGACTCGCGTAAACTGAGAAGACAATATTTAACATTGCGGGTAAGTAAACTCATTAGCGAACAACAGGTAACTTCATATTTTACATCTCCCTTAAAATAACACAGTAATGCTGCTAAATTTCATGAAGGTGATAATTTATTTTTACGTAAGACTATATTTTGTTTAGGGTAGGGTTTCCCAAACTATGTTCCGCGCAAAGTTAGTATGTTCCACCAAAACCTGAAATTATTTTATATCCTGCAATTGCTACAAGAAATTCAAACATTATTTACGGATTAATCCTTTCGCCAGCAACGGATTTGGTAGCGTGCTCGCCTAGCAATCCAGGGAATACGGGTTCGATTCCAACATCTGTGCAGGACTGGATGGCCATTGAATTGAGCAATTGTCTGACAATTTTCATGTGAAAAATAATCTGTCAAGACGGCTTCAGATCGCGGAAATCCATGTACTACACTTTTGGAATGAATATCCTCACACTGTGTAGATCTATATACTGCACTTTGGGAGCGAACATGTTATAAAAAGAAGAATTTAGCGGTCCGTGACATAAAACGTTTGGAAATCACTGCCCCCAGCTGGTCTAAATTATATCTAGTGAATACAATAACATTACTAAATACGAAATAAATGATTAACGTATTTTTTCTCATTAAAAAAATCATTGATTATGTGTTATTATCGATCCTACAATATAAATGTTCCGTAAAAATTTCAGAATTTACGAAGTGTTCCATCGCAAGAAAAGTTTTGGAAACCCTGGTCTTGGGTGTTACAAAGCACGAGCAATTAATCTTCGACTAAACAGTAAATTTCGTTTTCCGTTTTCTTTATGTGTTCAGGAATTAAGCCTTCGTTTCTATCTCCTACTATTCAGGTGTAAAAGAGCGAGCAAATGATCAAGTAATCAATGCAGTTAACATAATTTTTAATTATTCTCCGTTGGGAAAAAACGTAACTTTGCGAATAGCAACACTTAAAACACTGCGAAAAAATAATTTTGATAACATCATCATTTAGTGAGTCTGCATATTTCGCTGCAAATCAACGAATGGTGACTCCCAATTTTAATGACTCTAAAATGATCAAATCATGGGCCATGAATCACATTGATGACTCATGAATCGTGAAGGCCTCGTAAAAATATACAATAAATTAAAAGTTTGAAAGATAATCTTCATCTATATATTATATACTGTAACAGTGTAACAAACACCATGCTGGTTACCGATATGACAATATATTATAAATATATATAATAAATGCAATGATATAAATTCATACACATTAGATAATATTATCCGATATAAACGCAGAGCCGTATCGTATGAGGCAAAGACGCGGCTGCCTCAGGCGGAATTACGTAAGCGGGCGGCAAAAATAGCGAAATCAATACAAATGCACCTAACGTACGTGTGGGGCGCTGTCTAAAATGGAGAATTTTATTTGGCGCGAGAACTAAAAAAAAAAAAAAAAACCAGATGGGCGTGATTTCAGGGCGCAAAAGGGGCGGCATTTTAAAGACTTGCATCATACTGAGAAAATCTATCGTACGGCCCCGTATAAACGTAATAAAACAAATTTACAATGAATACTACCCAATGTCAATCTTCATTCATACCAAACAACAAACCAAACCAATCAGCTGTAGAAACATTTGCAATTTGCATTTTTTTACGTTCAAATTGTCATATTATTAAATTTGAATCTATCATTAAGACTGGAATATTTAGGATTAGTCACAAATCGTTGTAAAGAGTTCACCATCTAAATCAGCACTTCCCAAACTGCAAGGAGCTGCGGTTTTTTTGGAGATATCATTTGAAATTTTTACTCGCTTTATTTAATTCGTTGAATGTTATTGGAAATTTCTTTTTTTTTGACATCCAAAAAAAATTTTTTTTGGGGGGCACAAAATATTGTTTTCTGACGGGGAGGGGCGTGGCATTAAAAAGTTTTGGAAGCACTAGTCTAAATCACACTTCATACTCGTATTCGAATAGATAACGATGATCAAAATGTAGTAATTTTGATCATTCGATAAGAAGTTATATCATAATAATATGCACATATCGACATTCGACTTAGTAATAATATTGAAGTATTCAATTCCTGTAGAATCTTAAAAAGATAAGAAAAAACTACGAATAAAAAGTAATAGTTACCGAGCCATTAATTAGTCCATCCACAATATGTTGTGATATTCAATGTTGCCATAAATACGAACATAATACGCGTCAAATATAATATTTGTTTTATATTGACCGCATTAAAAATAATAATTTATCTTAGCTAATTAAGCTATTATCCTGGAGCATGTTCTTCTACATTCACGTACAGAATCTATTGGCAACTTACGTATATTATTTTTTGATATAATACTATCCATACTCTAAAACGGGGTGATTCTGGCCCAGCTAGATTAGACCCGAATACCACTATTCCACTTTACCGTTCGGTTAATAAATAACTTAATTTTATTCATCTACATCCACACAAAATTTCATTGATGTTGATTGATTGTTGCAACGCCGTTTTCAAAATGTTGATGCATTTACTGGGTAAACAAACAGAATAGGGCACCTCATAGAATACAACAGAAAAATATCTCTTTATAGTCATTCTTGCATGAAGTGATCATAATTAAAAGATAGAATCAATTCAATTAATCTTTAAAGTTTTTCCATACATTGATCGTAAAAAATATTTCTCAAGAATTACAAAAAAAAAACAATAAATGATGGCAGTACAATTTACCCATGAAAAATAGTTAGGTATTGAAAATTTAAGAACACGACATAAAATAGTTAATTATGGTATTTTTTTATTTTTGCGTTTGCAGAATGAAACAAGACAATATTTTTAAAAAATCGATTAATATGTTAGGTGATCGCCATTACAAATCAGTATATTTTATAACATTGTTGAGGTTTTAGAAAGCCCATTCAAGAATATAGCTATGTAAATATGTATAATGTATTATATTATTTTATAATAATTCATGTAATATAAATAACGACTAGATAGGGGATTTATTATAAAGTAGCAACACTAACCGACGCGTACGTACTTCGTTGCACTTTTGACATATTTGCAAACTTCACATTTTGACAGGTCAATTATCGAAAATTATGCATATTTCCTCCCTTGGATAAATAGATAGTAAAAATATTGAAAATTACGTCTAGGTATTCCCACATTTTGCATATATTAATACTGGGGAATCAATCATAATTTGATTACTGGCGAGTTAAGCAAAATCGATCCAATTATAAAATTTAAGAAATAAGATTACGTTTTAAAATGACTCACTTTTAACATATCAATTACATTTAAGTATGTGGAAATGTGATAGTCTCATATATTTTAAAACCTATTTAATATATTTTTTCATCATTAAAACGTGTAAGACATATTTGAATTCATAATTAATTTATCACAGTTATATTCCTGTCAGTTGAATTTGTCTAAAATTTTAGGTTACAATAATTCTGGGCAGAAATAGATTCGAGTAGGTGTGTTATGCCGGCTTACACAACGATAGTCCAAAAATATAAACCACTACCAAGAGAATTCACAGACTGTAACTTTGTAGCCAACACACAGATATAGAGAGTAACAAAAGAGGGTGTATTGGGGATGAATGAACGAGGGGAGGTATATTATGATGATGCACATAAAGATAGGGAGCCGGTAAACATACATAGTCAAACAGCGAATATACACTAATAAAACCGTCAAACTTACCACAGATTTCTTTTCCTATTGAATATCTTATTGGTGTATAATAATTCGTTGCGTAGATCAGTACAATAATTAGTAAAGTCACCGAAGTTTCACAAATTAGAGGTTACTTGTCACTACGGATAGGGCGTTTGCCAACCACACACGAACGCTATGACAATGTTTCTATTTTGACAGTCCACTTACGTATAGTGTACTCTGTCGGATGCAGTTAGAACTATTTTAGTATACATGGTAAAACAGGTCTCAGAATATAGTTTACTATTTCTAATTTTGAAAATTATAAATATGTACGTAATATTCATTTGCAAGATAGAAAACGCCGAATATAAAATACGAACATGGCATTAAAACCACGGAATGTAATTTAAAAACAATTCTTACCCGGTCCTCATTATTTTATTTTATATGATTATATACTCGAAAATAATGTTTTCGGCATAAAGAGATGGCGCCATAACACCGTGAGAATACGCCCATCTCACTGCCACAATAACATTGAAATTATATAATTGTTTACCATGTCCGGTCCGAAAATGAAGCATATAGTATGAAGACGTCTATCCCAAGAACGATTTGTATGGACTCCACAATGTGCAGACACTTCTTGGCAGATGAATTTATGTAATTGGCCATCGCTGAACCAATCAAGCCATATTTAGATTTTTTAAATCCAGCAGCTATGGGAATTGATCCAAAGCGTGCACGCTAACCTCTTACTTGCCTGGGAGATAATTAATATTGAAATAGCAGAACGAATTGATTATACATAAACTCGGAAATTAACCGACAATCACTCCCATTGAAAATATTTGTTTCTAAAATATGTTTAAAACCAATACTAATTATTTTAAATCTGTAAATTCCAGCATGGATTGATATTTGTGACCTGGGTTACAAATCAAGTAATTTGACAGGAAACAGTAATGATAAATTGAATTACAGGACTAGGATAGGAAATATGAGGTTTTTCACATTAAAATGTATAAAATAAAAAGACTATGTTGTAACACATATTTTAATTTGCAAACATTATTTATAAATCTATGATTATTTTAATAATGAAAAAAACAATGTTTTGAATGATTCAATAATTTTAGCAGCGGCATATGTCAAGATGTTATTTATAACAACAGAGAGATGGCCTCATCATAAATTCATTAGCCAGATAGAACTCAAAATATATATTAAAATTATAGAACTACGAAAATAAAAACAAATCTAGGAACATCGGGATGAAACATTCAAAATCTAACTATGTATTTATGATATAAAAGTAGCATGTGTAACCTAACATACAGCAACATTAAAATATAGTGGATTTAATAAATTTGGAGGCATATCATTTTTAAGTAGTCCAGACATCAATACAGTCACCTCATGTAATATAGATAATGGTCTCCACTAGGGGACACTTGTGAAAGCCTGACATAAGTAAGTAAAACAATATCTTGTGGAATCTCTGTTCTCTATACAGTAAATTTGGAAATACTTATTTCGTTATGTATTATAAAGATAATATAAAAACGAAAATGTTGACCTGGATTTTCTTCAAATGATCACTTTGATTAATCCATAAACAAAACGGTGCTAACATAAACTAAAAAAATATATATTTATGGTTATAATCGATGACTAATTGAAGTATTTGTAGAATTTTAATAATAAAGCAATTAACAACATATTAAGAACAATAAGATAAAAATTATTTTTGGAGCAGCTTAATGGTTGGCTAAATAAAATACATTACACAATCAAAAAAAATTGTAGTATGTATCATTTTTATTAATTTGAATTCTGATCTGATAAATGAGAATATCTGTGATTTTCATTTGGTAGATTAGATTTAACATAACATTTTGCAAATATAGGAAAACCCTTATATAAATAAAATTTCAAATAATATCAACTCATAAAAAAGGAAATAAATAATTAAGAGCCTGTGCGTATGCATAAAATATTTAGAATGAGTAATCATACATTCTTAAGTTTGTTTTTTTTTTTTTTAAATCATATTTCTCAATACTGGAACTTCTTAAAACAATGATAAAATTGTGTTAAATTATTGTCATTTGAAATAAATTGATAGTCATCGCTTTCTTGGGCTTATAATTGTGACCGAAATTAAGCAGTGTTGATAAAATCATTTTTTTTTTTTATTGGCATGTCAGCCAAAAATAATGTTTTCAATGAATTCTAAAATCCCCGATAACATTTTTTTATCCTATATTTTAATGTAAATACTAACATAACCACACCTGTGTCACAACTTTCCCGTCTACTAATTTACACCCACTTTAATTCGATATAAACCATTCCGATATCACCAAAATAATCTTTCAGTCATCTTCCAATCACTACATTGGCAATTTAATGATTTACAACACAATTATAACGTATGCGAGCACCCGTATTAAATCAATAAAAAAAAAACAACCATTATAAAAATTCTTACATATCTAGTGAACTAAAAGCTTAACTTGAAACCCATTTCATCCACTAACATATCGAACCCTTTTCAGCAGATCATAAGCGGCGATTTAATGGACTGGCAAAAGATTGCGATGCATAAATTATGACTTCGGCCGCTGCATTCCTTAAGATCTTTTGCCAGTCAGTCAAATTGCCACTTATGATCTTCTGCCAAAAAGGGCTCGATAAAATCAAAAGCTGCAAATTGAATGTCAGGTATAAAAAAAATCATATGCCCATGCAATGGCAGCCATTTTAGAATATCAAATTTTCAACATTTTTGACGAATTCAATTTGCAGGAATAGGTTCTTTTAATTACTATTATCTACTTTTATACAAGTTCTTCTCACCTTGGTCAATTCAAAGGAATGCATAATTCAAAAAATGGTAGTTTAGCACAAAGTTAGACCTTTCTAATCATGGTAATAAGAAAGGTGAAGTGGCAAAATTTTATGGCAAATTATCATAAAACTTTGGTCCCAAATAGCATTAACTCATTCCAATTGAAAATATCTGCAGCAAAAACATTGCTCTGCCAATAAATACCCATTAATCATAAGTAAATAAAATCTCAGGAAACTATGTATTATAAAATAAAATGATAAAAGATTGATTGAATTTATTAAAAATTTGAAATTTCAGGAAAAAAACAATTTATACTGCTTATCCAATAGGAATGGGTCAACACTATGAAATAAGAATAAATAATAGTATGGTGAACTTGACCTAAGAAAATATCTATACATTTTAAGGTGATAGCTACCAATTAAATATATTATTAACAATAAAAATATATAATCAAATTGTGCGTGCATACATATTACTAAGCAAGATACCTAAATAATTTTTTATAACTAATTAATCTTCATATAAAAAAGGCACATTTTCATTATATTTTTTAATACTAACAAAAAAAAAATAAGTACCTGAATACAACTAAGTAAAAAAAAGACATTAAAACAAAGCAAATTGATAGGGATTGCTTTAGACATATAAAAGGTAAAAGACTATGTTAAATTATATTCATAAACATAAACAGGTAAATGTACTAAGTGAAACAAAAATAAAAATGGTCAATTCCATTGTGTACTTATATTTGTTCTACTCATAGTTGGTACTTCATATTTAGGCAGTGGAAAGCGTGTACTTTTTTTATAGTACATATATATTTCAATAGCTTACTACTAAAATCATTTTATAATTACTATAATTACATCAAAAACAATATGACAATTAGTAATGATGTATTTTTTGGGTTGGAATACATCGCTGGAATAAGAATGGGAGTAGCAATGGGATTATGAGGGAAATTTACATTTATTGTGAAAAATAAATGCTTTTTTTTCCAAGACAACATATACTGTTGAATCTTAGTTATTTAAATACTCCATTTCCAAAGTGAATTAAATATCACAATTATGGACGCAATGTCAAACCCAATCCAGGGCACTGTGAAGTAGTCTCTTCACGATAATTCTCCGATGGGGGCACTTTCCAGCCACAGCTCGTGGATGTACCTGTATAGATCATCGCTGACAGCAACCTGGAAATTATATTTATTTAAAAATCTTTTAGAGATAACAAAAAAAGGATAAGCCACTAAGATTGAACTGTATTTTATTGTATTATTTATTGTTAATCCTATAATGCTTCTTTCAATATTTATATGAAACATTCAAATAATTTGTAATGGTTGGTAGATTATAATGAATATTTATGGGTTGGTGGTATTAAAATTGTAAATGTTGTGATGTTGTTATTGACTCCACTGAATAACTCCAGCTTCCAACAATATATTTTTTTTTATCATACAGTGTGTGTGCAATTCAAATAAGTTTTAAGAGAGTATTTTAATGTATGTAATTACAAAAAAATAGGTGCTAGAATAGAACACAAATGTGTTATGTGTTGTACAATATCATAGAATATCAATGGCATTAGTCAATATATCCAAAAAATTGAAGCAATAAACTCGAATTAAGCAAACATGAACTTATATCCATCAAAATGTGCCATGAGTATGATTTATTATAAAAAAAAATTATAAACTCACATAACTGTCAGCAATATTCACAAGCATGAACATTCTATGGAAACTCTTTTGAAGTTATTTTTATTTACGCAAGTCATATTGATAACTAAAGCATTAGAAACTAGTTATATAAAGTTCTGCTTTTCATGAGTGATAACTATTTGGAACGCCACCATACAAATTCTGTAATGGCTTGTTTCACTATAAACTCTATTTACAATGAATAACCTACCAAAAACAGGCAAATAGGCCCAGAAGCGATCAATCATTTTTTTCCCTTAAATTCTTTGAAAGGAAAGGCAATCAGTCTACCGACTTCTAGTCAGTCTATCATTTCTATTTCTCATTACTACAATGAATGTATGAAAATAATAATAAGTCTTACCTTAAAGATTTCGCTTTCTTCATGTAAAGGGTGTTGGTGTACAGGACGCTAATATACGTGTAATAAAATGTGTTTTAGTATACACATAAGTTTGGATCGACTAGTTTTAATGATATAGCTGTGACGTTTACAGCTTACATTGGGTTAAAATAAAATAAGATAAGTCGGGCCCGCACCTAATTCATATTATGACTTAATCAAAAATATAATAAAAGTTTACTTGGCAAACGAAATGGATTATTCATTACAATAATGATGTTTACAATTAGCCCTCGATTAGGCTAAAAGTCAAACTTTAATGTGTCTATAACATCTTGTAATCTTCACGTTCCAAATCAGTGATGCCGATAATCTTCGTTTCTAATTTGTCAGTGTCAACGGAATAGCCATTACGAAATAAAGACAGAAATAAAACAGTTACTAACCTTGTAAGGAGTCGGATTAAGATTCCGCTTAATATCTTGCCGTATGGTGGACAAAGACTTCTGTACTTGCTTTCGCACTTCACAGAGGGGCGGTGAAGGAATACATATTTTGCCATTAGACCAGTACTCCTGTAATTGAATCAACTTAATTTTACTATACACACACATAACCGGACACATTACACATAATAGCACTACTGATAAAAGCTACTGAATTATTTTAATCCTCGAAACTCAGTATTTTAATATGCCTTATAATAAAAAGAACCATTTTTAAAACATGTTGTGAAATGAGTATCAGCAATTTGTAACTAACCTTACCTGTCTGGTAAACGTGAACGATTCGTGTTGCGAGAATTGATGTTTCAGAATAACATGTCTGAAGTTGGCAGCACAAAGCATGGCCGCACACTAATATTAATGCACTCACACACATTGGCGTTTCAAAAAATTCGTGTTATATAATATATAATTTGTGTTATATTGTTTGTATTTGCTGTTTGTTTATAATGTAATCGCAATATTTGCTTTGCTTGATATATGGTTGTATGCTGATTAGAAAATGGCTCTCATAATGTATGAGTGTTAATTTCTGTTCTGACAATCGTAATCTAAAGTTGTGTGTTAATTTGAGTTTGTTGTTTGTAATCTCTTATATTTGTTTATAATGGAATTGCATGTGACCAATAATACAAAATTGTATTTGAATAAATTATTTCAAACCCAGTATGTTCTTATTATTAATTACCATTTGTCATTTCAAAGTGCGTGTACAGAAATGTGAAAAGTGACAGCGCGCGAATTTCTTGAGACGCCAATGCGTGTGAGTGCATTAGTATTAGCATGCCAACTTCAGACATGTTATTCTGAAACGTGACTTCTCGCGACACGAATCGTTCACGTTTACCACCTGTCTTACCTATATTTAAATCTTTCGACTGCTAAACAACAATATATTAGGTCGTTACATATGAAATGATGTGATATTTTCTCAGAGAGGTTTTTTAGAATCCACAATCAAATTTTTTTTATATAAATACGAAAATGTTTACATATTAAACATGTTTTCTTTTTCTTTTCACCTCATAATCAGATGGTGTCAAATCGTGATTTATGAGTAGTTTTGTTATGAATTCAAAGTCCTTGGCTCATTCCACTTCACATCATTCATAGTTAATTATATTATGCATTGTAAACAAAAAAAAAAGATGCACATGTGTAGAAATTCATACATTAGGTATAAATAATATCTAGAAATATTAAACCATATTTTACCGAAAACAGTCTTTCAACGCGTGCTGGAGTGACATGAGCTCTTTTAGATTCTTGAAAAGGATGTCGGCAAAGTACTTTCTGCCCCATTTGCGGAGGAGCTTCTCCAGACTTTTGCAAAAGATCTATCAAGGCATGCTTGTCTGCTCCGTACAGCCTATATGCCTATGAAAAATAAAACAAAAACTCAGGGTTAACTTTTTCAATCGACACGGAAAACTCCATAATTACATCTGAATTTATGATAGTTGAAACATTTTCAGTGATGTCCATTTCATAATAAAACCATATGGATCGATATAATATGAATTCGTCTTGACAGATTGTATTATGTAAAGGTTGGTTATTTGCCAGTTATTAGCAGACATGCTCGCCAACTCAGTAACCAAAGTTAATTTTAACCAGTAATTAAAATTAATTAAACCCATACCTCCTTTTTTCCAGGAATGGTGACTTTTCCAACGTCTTGGCTGAGCTTAATCCGCGGTGTTCCGTTTATTTCAACCAGTTTGTAAACACAGCCCAACGCTGGTTGTCGCTGACACGTAACTGTAAGTTACACAGAATTTTTATCTACCAATGGAATCGCCTTGTCAAAATTGCACTATTTCTTTACGGTAACATCTGTCATAGTTTTTTGGAGTTAATTAATATAAAATATATAAATTTGTCAGCGAAAGTATATCTAAAATAACTTAAAGACAACATTTATATAGACATTGAAAACACACAGGCTAACGTTGAAGACAGTATATACAATAGAGACCAGATTTGTACTTAACACCTTATGATCGGGTGTCTCGAACAATACACTCTAGCCTAAAGCGGGCGTTTTTTAGCGATTAGCGCAAAAATATACAAC
>JAGVSQ010005839.1:0-17148 GCA_022683975.1 Rhyacophila evoluta
AAAAAAAAAAAACACGAAAGTAATGATAAATTGATTGATATTATTTACCGATATAAACTTACCTGAGATAATATGCAAACGATACCCTAAGTATATTTGCATAATGCTAGAAAGCTTAAATACTCATAATTAAGATATTGCCTTGCTACCTGTGAGGCAGATGTAGATAACTGTTTGAACGGATAAAATGTAGATACATGTATATTAAATTTACGAACCCGTTGATAAGTTAATAAGATATTCTCACACCCTATCTTATAGAGCTGTGCAAAGCCTTGAACTTTGCTGTTATAAAATATTAAAATTTATACAAAAAATACCATTAGAGGTACCCATCGTATTAATTATTTTACTCGAAATGCCCATGATGATTTATGCGTCTATAATTTTGACGAGAATAAATCTTCGGTCGAAAAATTGAATAGGTAGTCATAAAATATATGTTTTTTTTATTAAATTTTTACGTCGGTTTCGTCATAACTTTAAATGCCAATTAATTAATATATAATTATAATTTTAAAATGACTTCAGAAAAATAAATGAAAAAAATATCGTATTAATAATTTTTGACTGAATTTAACTAAACAATTATTGAGTCAACGAAAATATGTCGTAATCTCCAGGAAATTGTATATTTTTGTATTTTTTTTGGTTTTACCCAACATACAAATAATACACATATTTCAATATCATATACTTAAATTCTATCACCCATTAATTGTTGATATCTGATCGTTCGTTTTTTTATAGTTTTGCGATTATCATTGAAGAAAGCATTGGATATGTTTTTACTGAGTTGTACAGTATTGCACATGCTATTTTACATCTATATATTTTTCTGTTTTTATCACTTATATGAAATTGCAACATATCTAACACATTGCAAAAGACTTGGAAACCAAAAATTTAGTTAATTTAACATAATATAAGCTTTTAAAATGGCTGTATTCATTTAATTACATAGTTATTATTAAATGTGAATGCTGGCTAGAGGAACCAATTCGTATAAAAAAAGGAAAACGAAGAACAAAAGTATCAATTATTGTGTATATAGCATAGAGTGTAACCGGATTCATGTGTTTAAATACTTAAAATAGTGATATTTAAAAAATTATTAAATATCTCATTAATTTGTTAATATATTATTTATAAAACAAGTGAGGATAGAGGTCAGCGAACGTAGGGCTTAAAAAAATAAGCCACTTTTAAAATTACTTATTTATTTTTACGCCGATGCTATCTCCTTAAAGTCCACATTAAAACATGTGTATGGTTATTATAAATGATAAGAATACATTAATATTGCTACTGTAAATCATATGTATTTTTTACTACGCAAAAAAAACGTAACCAGTTCTAAAAGCTTTATTAACGTCGAACGTTTTAAACTTTGTACTATCCATCTTCGCTTACATTACAATATTCTATGAAGACATCACGGATAAGATGTTTGTCTATAATCTGAGTTACTCCATACTGATTTAATCATTTGACATAGTTATATGGTGCAGAGTTATAATACTTGGGGTTGAAGCATGATTAATTTTAGCATACAGTCAAGATTGATTGAAGGGGACACAAGTCATTTATCTTTTAGTGCCGCATGTGCCAACTCAGAGGCCCGCGGGCTAAATAAACCAATGCTACTGTTTTGAATTAATTCTTTTCGATATGTATTTTGATTTCATTGAATTAAAGATAATGGGATATATCAAAAGCTTTCTTAAAATGATATGTTGAGTGAGTCGATAAAAATTAATTACGCGGTAAAATATAATTTATTTTAATTTATATAATAGAGAGGTAGTTTAAATTTTTAGTTGGAACTAGTATATAAAATTATCGTTTAATGGTACTTATACATATACAGTCCGCCTGCAGTCCCGGAACCGTCAATCCTTGACGATTGTAGTAGACCACATATTAGTCAGTCCGTGTCGATATCTGTGAATTCTTGGTCTGGTCGATAGATTCATGTTATGCCGCTTATTTTATATTGTTGTAAGCCTTCGTTCGCTTCTTTTTGGCCCAGCCTGGACGCAGCATTACATGCCATGCTCATGTGTGGCCTGCTCAAATACTAATCAACATTGGATTGACAGTTCTCGAACTGCAGGCAAATTGTAAGTGTATGGGTGACATATTGCACGCAAATATAACGTTTTTTTATCTTCTAGTATTAATAAAATATTGATTTACGAATAAAATACAACTAACCAACGTTTAATTATTGCACATTTCAAGTTACTCAATCGAAATCATACCAGTAAATAAAATATGTTGTCGATTAAAAATAAAACACTAAAAGAAATAATCATAAATATAGCCTACAGCTTAAATATATTATAACTAATAATTTAACCGATATTTTGGACTGTAATTAGTTTATTTAAAATTCGCAAATGTAGAATTGGATCCCCATTTTGACGAGAAATTTACTGACAACCAATTCTCGCGAAAAATAATCTGTCAATACATGTATTTATAGGGATTTCCATATACTTTACTTTAAAGCTGAAATCTTCACAGTGTATTGATACATATGATCTATCTTTGAGCGCACACGCTGAAAAAATAAGTTAGTGCTTGAATTATCCGTTATATTATATGTATCATTTAATTGTTCATTCATTTGATGATGTTAAATATTACTGGTTCTTACTAATCGTGTGAAAATAAATAATGATATTGTATAAAAAATAGATGCGCATAAAATGTAATATATAATAGATTCATTCTCGTTTATGTAATAACCCCTGTCTTTGTTAATAGTTCTTTTTAGAGATGGTTTGGTTTAACTAGCCTGATCCATTTCATAGGAAGCAGATGTATATCTGTTGCGTCTGATCGTTTGCATTTGAGATGAGATCGCTGTCTTTTGTTGCAGGGGAACGGTAGTCATTTCTCCTCAGTCGAAATAATCCTAGAGTAGTCACGAAATGTCAGTTAATCTTGATTGACACATGTGCCCGACAATATGAAATATCATATACGATCGGTCGTTATCCGCATACATCTGACGGGAAATTCAGATTTGACATTTACTAATGCAGCTTTCGTGGCAAAACTCGATCACGTTTTTCACAATGCGGCCGACTATTTGAGATTGGATTTATCGCGGCAATGTCAACAGATGAATGTTATGAATTTATTGTTCGAAATCAGTAATCATTCGATAGGCTATTGCAGGCGATATTGATAGCGCAGTGTTTGAATAAAACATATTTCACCGTGTCCATTAAAGCTATTTTAATACATTTTAAAATTCAATTTATTTATGAAAAAATTCTAACAGAATCCTATCGATAATTATTAACATAAATGTAAATATAATATGATGGTATATTTTGGAAGTGAAGTTATTCCAGTAAGTATTGTTGTTGTACAAGAACCATACGTATGTAAGCCCGCAGCAAATAATATTAAAGCCAAAAATATGTCATATGGTTAATTTTACAAAAAAATACTTGTTTAATTTGTTCTCCCTTAAATTTTGGCGTATTGGAATAAGTTCACCTTAGAAATACACGTCTCAAATGGAATATAAGTGTCTCTGCAATATGAAAACTTGTTTTAAAAAATAATTTAGTACACGAGGGTCGGTTGTTAGCCAATAACTTAATGCATAAGGCATGTAGTTTTGCATCTTTAAAATTCAAAATCATAATGAAGTTGCACTGAGCACCGAAACGCATGCACTTCCTAATCAATTACGTTGGAGATTAATCATTTTATTTAATAAAAAATAATTGGATGTTTTTTTAAGTTTTGTATAGATTAGTGATACTCAAAGTGTGAAATATTGGCATTCTGGAAACGATGGCGAAATCAAGAGAAGTTGGCGGTCCAGTAGTAATGGACTGACATCAATAGCAAATAAAATGATGTTTGTCTTTGATGAACAAGGAACACAGACGTATCATTGTAACAACTTCGCTTTGATGTTCTGCTACAAAAGCAATCTTATATCATTCATAATATACTTGTGGAAGTTCCTGCCTTCTTTTAGAGCCAATGCGACGACAATTGCTTGGACATCATCTTTTAATTATATCCGTTGTGATCAAACAGAAACCGGTCGAATTTGCACATTATTTATTTACATAATGAAAATTAACTCGACAAAGAACTTAAACCCAGAGTTTAATATAAAAAAAACTCGTTTCGGACTATTAAGTATACTTAATATATAAAAATATGCAGATTCTAATTTTATTAATATACGTAAATAACTATTTAAAAAACGTTTGTACAAAGAAATATTGTTTTCAATTAGTAAAAAAACTAAATATTTAAATTCAAGTATAAATTAAATACCTAACAAAATACGTTATCACCAAATTGCATTCGTATTTAAATTGCAGCTATTATAACGGTGTATAAATTTTATATAATATACTACATAAAAAATGGCATTATAAAAAAAAAATTAACGACAGTCAATAAAGCTATCAACTGCAAATAATTTAATACACTTCAAGTTTAATATACATACGCATTAACGGTAGCCGTTTTCTCAGTGTCAATTATATATAAATTATAATTAGTCTACTGTTCTAGATTCATTAAATTAAAATTTCATTTTATGCGAGATTAATGAAGGTATTGCGTTTTGGCATTTCACCGAGTGTCCGATGTTGGTGAATTTAATATTTAATTACTACTGTATTTTAAAAGTCTTGTCAGATTTGTCGCCGCAGGCTGTTGAGGTCCTTTGTACAGCGGGCTTAAAAAGCACGGAAGCTTTTTAATTTATCGCTCGCTGCGATAAAAAATGAAATTGAATGAGATTTTTTAAAAAGATATATCTCGTCTGGTTGAAATAAAAAAATACCCAATGCGGGTGCCTTCTTAATATAATATAAATACAACGAGATAACATGTGTATATTTAATTTAAAAAAACTGCTATGAAGTTTTGAATATCTTCGTATTACTGGCAAAAGACGTTAATGTGAAAAAGTGAGTTTTGAGATAATCTAGTTTTGATGTTTGAGTCCCTCTGTTAAATACATTTTACGACAATTTCTTAAGGTATAATGTATGATATAGAAGATATTTCAAAACTCACTTTTTCACTTTAACGTCTTTTGCCATAATACGACGATATTTTGTTCAAAACCACGTATCTGAATAATGATAATATACATAAATTTCATAAAATATAAGCATTATTTTCTTATTTATTGAGTAAATTCTACATTTATTAAAGCAAAACAATATCTCCAATAATAAATTATTATTAATTGCAAAATGCTTATTGCTTCATATTACAAGAATATAAAAATAATCACTAGGTATTTAATAGATGAACTTTCTTGTTGAGTTCCTGTAAGGATATAAGCGACAATAGTTTTTTCCTTGAAAGTGGCGTGTTGTTCTTATTAATATAGAAATTTAACGTAAAAGCTCAGATTTATAATAAACATTATGCTGTAGTGAAATCACTACTATTATTATAAATAATTTAACTACTTATACCCTTCGACTTAGAGAAAATTTCCAAATTATGCGCATACTTGTTACACAAATGCCAACTGAGAACTAATTCATACGTTAATAATATAAACGTCACATTCAACAAGAAATTATAAATCAGTGATATATTTCTAATACTAAACATGACTATGTTTTTTTTCGTGATCATCTCATTCATTTTATATCCGTCTATTAATGTTAGCAATATGATTTGCATTTTAGAAATTACAGCGAAAATGAAGTTGTCCATTACTTGATATATCCACTTGCAGCTGATATGAGTGTATTGAAAGTGTACGCATCTAATTGCCGATGTAAAATGTAGTTTCTAATGTTGCAATTGAACGTTCAACAGGATACGAAAACAATTATTGTGTGGAATGAGAAAAGAAAACGAAAGTTTAAACTTCCTTTTGCAACATTCCACTGACATTGATAATTTCACTGATAACACAGCCACTTGTGTTGTTTACTTAAAAGTGTTTAATAAGAAAGTAAACAGTTGTAAATGACAGTTATTATTTTATAGAAGTATCTAATTTTACTTTCTAAATATTCAAAACATTATTTTACTACGAAAAATTAAATTGAATACATTTTTGCCCACAATTTTCTGTCCGACAAATATATAATAAGAACCATATGGCTAAAAAAGGCATCAATTTATGATATTACGTATTACCATCCTTATTTAGTCTGTTCATAGTAAAAATTTGGCTTCCGATTAAAACCAGTATAAAAAAAAATATTTTCAATTGTACTATATGCAAGATGGAATTAATTTTGGTAAAACATATACTATAAATATAACAGCTATATATTTGTGACTATATACGGAGAGTAAAATAAATTTATAAAAGGATATTGCAAAATGCCTGCTTAAAGAAAAGGACTAGTTATTGAATCGGTCGTTGAACTGATCAAACACATACTGAATTGCCACAAATAATAGTTTTTCTTACTTACTTTCTTCTTATACCAGGAGTCTGTGGATCTCCCTAATGTGAAGACGTCTTGAGAGATTTTTTCCCCATTAGAATCGTTTGTCAGACAATTACTCAACCCAATAAGCATCCCAGTCCTGTATTTTTAGATTATTAAATGCAACAACAGATCGGGATTCGAGCCCGCATCCCCCAGATTGCTAGGTGCGCACGCTACCAACTACGCCAACCGGGGAGACGTTTAGTATATAGTTTTTATTGTATCAAAAATGTGATGACAAATAGCAAGTGTGCTCATCTTGTTATTTAATCAACAAATATAATATATATCTGACGTGTTTTTACTCTTAGAAATATTACCAATATACCAATACATCGTATCAGGACAAATAAGAAATTAAAAACAGTTAAAAAGTTTAAAAAAAGCTAAAGTATTGGAACTTAATGTTAACTCATCGAAAGCTTGTTTTTTGTTTTCGTATTCTGTTCACTGTCATATTACTAAAGATATATTTAGGCTTATAAAAAACCGTATATTGTATAACTAAATTCCTTCAAACTAACGGGATTCTGGCACCTTAAGACAGTTGGATAATATAGTACAATACTATAAAAAAAATCGTATTTTAAAAGATGCGTAAAATTGTTTTAGTTTAAAAATGTGTACTGTGTTTGTTGTTAACTTTTATTTTATTAATTGGTTGATGTGTGAAGCTGATAATTGACTGCAAAAAGAACGAACATAGTTAGGGTACAGATTTTGTTAAGGTTTTAAGATAATATTAGATTACATTCCGAACTTGTGTTGACTATCACATGCTTTGGGTTGTAAAAATGCTTACTCACGAAACACATCGCGATACATTCTATGAGATAATATTATATCATTGAAAAAATGATTGCTTTTTAACGGGACGGTCTATCTATCGCCTCTAGAAAATTACCCTATAAGATTGTGAGTCTGTAAGGTTAGTACTCCGGTACTTGTCGGAGCTTGATGGATGGACTATATCGAGTTGCTTGCCATACAAATACAACACAGGCGGGTACATGGACAAAAACATTGCGGTTAAATTTTCTTTGATTAGATACAAGCATCGGACTTGCTCAGATAAATCTGAGGCAAACAATTGCCCGTGTATATAGATAGCCGCATTAAAAATAGGAAAGTACTACGTACAACGAAAGTAGATACATATACCTACAATAAGTATTCAATTATGTATGTATATTATTGTGGTTTAGCTATTGTAGGCATATAACTACATGTAATCATTATTGCAGTCATCATTAAACAAAACCTTATAATCGTAAATAATAAATACTAAAATGTATATAAACAGTTAAAATATGGAAAATGTATCTAAAAAACTAATTTAAATGATCATGTATCTCCAAATACACTGCAGTAATTCCAAAATGCTTTTTTTTTAAGCCATGTTCGCTCCAAACATCGAGCATATGAATCTACACAGTGTGAAGATATCGACTCCGAAGGAGGAGTATATGGATCTTCGCAATGTGAAAATGTCTTGACAGATTGACTTTCCCGAGAATTGTTTGTCAGACAATTACTCAACCCAATGGGCATCCAGTCCTTTTTTATCGGATTTTTGGAATTCGACAGATGGGGGGTTGAACCTGCATTCCGCGGATCGCTAGGCGCGCACGCTACCAACTACGCTACCGGGCTTTTATAATATGTCAAAATGACTAAATTATGTGATTGTGTACTTAAATTTGTATACAGTTATCATAGAAGTAACAGATTAAAACTAGTTATTTATTCGATCATTATTTTTTTAACTACATATTTATTTGTATTTCGTCTTTTTAACACACATTATTTAAGAAAACATTAATGTAGAAAGGTAAGAGAAGTAATTTTATGAATGTCTTTTATATTGGTTGAAGTAATCAGTGTTGATACATTAATATACAATTTATTGAAAAAATTTGGTACTTAATCGAAATTATTATCATTTTAGAATTTTTCTATGAATGAAAATGCTTAAACAAATATTGATTAAATTATAAATGTCATTTTTATCAGTAGATGAATTATATAACTAAGTTTGTAAGAATTTGACGTATTATTTAGGCATTCATTGTAATATTCGTGATTGAACATTCAATATCTAGATACCTACTGAAATTCTCAAATATTTATTGAGTAAACTTCAGATGTAGATAACAATCAATTATTTTGACGTCCAGTTTGAATATTGTAACATAGAAATAAAAACAATACAAGTGTCTCAGTACTAGGACTGATTTATTGGAGCAATGTCAAATCATGCTTACTACGTCCTAAAAAACTACTTGTCCAAATGCCAAGTCACTTAAAAACCCATAGCATTGCTCTTAAAGGCTAAAGTGTCACTGTAAATATTGTCACGAGAATTTTAATGGCTTAATTTACAAGCATTAGAGATTTACTTAATGTATTTAGCAATTGAACTTGATGGGAAAGTAATTTGAAAATGAAGCGTGGAATAAAGAATATAATTCAAACCCATATTTTATTTCATATTTAAAATCCTATTATATTAAAAGTATTTTGGTTTATATAAATAATATCGAAAACAAGATCAAAAAAAAATATTCTCAAGAATTTCCAAAACTTGTCAATAGATGTCGTTTTCCTGATTATTCTCGATCAAAAATATATCGCAAAAGCCACTTAAATATGATTGTATCTATGGAAGTTGAAAATGGAATTTTATTTATTTTAAGTTAATGCGTACAAGAATTTAATCAAACATATGCATTTATAATATTGATCATACATATTTTGAATTCAATTGTTTTTTCATATTAATATATGACGATGGTAAAGATCTAATGATTTACAAAACTGTTATGAAGAAATATTGGTGCAAAATGGGGTAAAAAAATAATACGATATTGTTTAAAAAAAAAAAACTTTGGTGATTATGAGCTTTATTCTGTTTGAATCTATAACTGATAATACATTTTATGTAATAATTCTTAATTTTGATCAATTTTTTGATTGGGTTTATATTATATAAACATTATTTATCATATAAAATAATATGTTTAAGTCAAGTTAATGAATTTCAAACGTTCGCTATTGGATACAACGATAGTGCATACATAACTAGCTGAATCGACAATACCAGGTGGTCTCAGAGTTTCATGTTAGGATTATAATCCATGCGCTTACCTGTGATTATACTCGAACATGCTTGTGAGCAAATTTAACCAAAGACGTTACAATACACTGCATTCGTTAAACTAAAATAAAATTATACTAAAAAATAATTAGTTGCATTATTCAACAAGACCATTCAAGTCATTACATAAAAACTGTATTAGTATAAAATTAAATTTTGAATTAATATATAATAGTGATATAAAGAAAGATATATCTACGGATTATAAGTGCAAAGTTGCCAACTTCGCTTTAAGCTTAAAATTTATTAATAATGTCATCTTTGAAAACCCAAAGCTATTTAAATATATTAAAAAACGTACTAAAAAAATGACAACTGCATTGGGCTCTGAAACCTACACTGCGAACCATTTTGTATTCAAATCTGCTAAAGTATGTCATTCGTAAGCAACTCTACAAATAAATCATTTGAAAGATGGTTTTATGAACTAAAATGATTGGAAAAATAAATAGCAAATAATCAGTTTTAACTCTCTTGCAAAATGGCAATTTAGGCCATCGACATTCATTTTTTATTTAATCAATACTCTGAACACTTATTAATTTTTTGTCAACATATTTTAGGATTCAAAATTTGAGTATGTGGAAATATAATGTATCAAGAAAGCTTCATTGTATACAATAATTTTAATATTATATCAAACATATTTAACTGTTATTGATAAACCTATTCTTTGTATAAGGGATTTATTACAGTTGTGCATTTGATCAACCGTAAAGAAGTTATGTGTTGACTTTGAATTCAGTTGACTTAATATCCTTTCATTGATATTTATGAATAGAACAAAAGCTCTGTTAGTAGACTTGTCCGTTATAACGTTTTAACATTCAAGCTTGAAACGTATAAGAGATACAAGATTAAATAGATACTCACACAGACAAGATAACGTCGATTTATGTATTTTATTAAATACCAAAACCAAAGTCATCGTGTTTACACAGTATGATATAATATGAGACTCCTCCATAGCCTAGAGGTTAGCGTATGCATTTCGGAGATGGAAATCGTGAGTTCGATTCCCACAGCTGTCAGAATTTAGTCTAAAGCTCGTTGTGTTGAGCATTTCTTGACAACGAATTCTCGTGAAAAAAAACTGCCAAGACAAGTCTTCACATTGCGGAAGAAACTCCATTTCCGGAGTGAATATGTAGATTCATATATTTCGAATTTAGAAAGATTATGGTTTAAAATACATATTATATTAATAAATATAATTGATTTAAAGCTTGAAATTCAGTTCAGTAATGTATATATTTATTACAAAGTCATTGGTAGTTTATTTAATGAATAAGCTCACTAATGCTATTGAATATGGAGTGCATTTATTCTTGTCATGGAGCATTAAAATGTCCTTTTTAACATTTTGACATGAAGTTCACTTTGGGAATACCTTCCTCAAATAAAATGTCCATATTTCAAGCCATTTTTCCAAACTGTTTAATAATATAATGAAATTAACCTTAAAAGATGAAAAAAGTGAAACAAAAACAAATGTTTGTTATTGAATAAGGAAATTTTGAAAATTATTCATATCACCAGCGTAGTGTTGAGAACTTTTTTTTATTGTCTTGCAAAAGCTTTTATCGATAATCTCCATAAACATCCAGAGCTTAATCTAGCATAAAAACACATTAAAAACTTAAACATATCCAGTTTCATTTTAATATACCTTTCACTTATATATGGGCGGACAAGTCGATGTCGACGTGTATATACAACAGTGCCCAGTGAGATCCATCAATCTTGCTTAACAAAAAACACACACCAACGTGATTCATGGCTTATCGTCCGAAGAAACGTTTTACAGTCTCCTTGACATTCACCAATTAAACATCGATCACGCTATCTGTATCATTAGCAGACGCTTGACATCGACCAATCCACGAAGTGACGATTTTTTAGAACTTAACTGATGTTTTATTACACTGCAATACCATAACAATAATTCTACAATGGTTGAAATATGATTTTATATATTAACAAGCTTTTTAAAGCTCTTTCTGTATTACCTTATATCAATAAAAATGTGATGTATTTTTTTTTATCCTATAACTGGATTAATTGAACTAATTAAAATATCTGTAATATATATACAACTAAGTAAGGTATTCCACAGTTTTTAACATTCCATAGGGACGTAGAAATCAAATTTAATTCGTGATAACTTAAAAAAGATAATCAAAATTCTAGAATATAAATTAATTCAATCGTTGATTAAGCCATATATATTAAAAAATGGCTAACCTCAGACGATGCGTGGAAATTATGGTTAGAATCTTGATAATGATACAAACAATGAAACACCGAGAATTTTATTCATAGTAGAAAATTGTCGAAAATATATCCATTTTAGAACAAATAGATAAAACCAACTTTTTTTTCAGTGTTTTACAAAAATTAATAAAACTTTAGTGCTAATCTTTGAATATCTTTTGATTAATTTAAACTGATTTTATTGATAAATAAAAATGTAAAATCGCTTAAAATAATTACAATGTATTGTAATTTATTGCACTATACGCATATATTTGTGAATCTTTGGTGTAATTAGGATTCAAGTTTGAGAACAATTTTATTGATTTATTACCTACACTTTGATAATATGTTATATAAAGTGAATTCGTATTTGTTAAATTTTTGAAGAATGTCTGACATCAATAAATATACCTATTTACCCACTAATAACATAATAATTCACAAAAGTTCATGGTTAAATTAATCATTTATGTACTGAGAATGCGGAACGATTTTTATAAATCATGTATTTTACTCAGATCCTGAAATTTTTACTTAAATACAATCAGGATATTTTTACAATTATTGTTTCAACGCTACCAATAAATCAAAATTGAAATATTTTATAAAATTTGTTTAAATTAAATAATTCATTGAAATAAAAAAAATGTTATCAAAAATACTATCCTAACAAATCGATTAACTTTAATAAAAATATGATTGATACTCTTAATAGAATTTTAGAAATAACACACATAATATGATGGCACTATAAAATGAATATACTCTATATTTAACGCAATATTGATTTTTCTAAATACGACTGGATATATATTCCTAGATTGTATCAGATGATCCTTTTTCTTATATGGTTTTTTCCATTTATATTTCGAAATATTATATAATATTATATATATAAGTATTATAAGTATGTACATTTGATAAAATATATTATGTACTACATGACCGAAATTTATAATTTACTACGTTTGATAACAGGTTAAATATTAGACGAAATATAACGCTTGTAATTCCCAGCATATCGTGTAAATATACACAGCAGTGCCCTTATATATTTTGGGATATTTTCCTCTATTACTCTGTCTTCTCTATAGAATTTAAATATCCATAGCGTATAGACTTATTTTGATTGATTTTCAGCTGATTACCCAACCTATTGGACAACTAGTTTTACATATAACATTTGAAAAAAGCTTGATGAAGCTTTGGGATTTAAAAATACAACTTCTACCACCACAAGTGCATGAATGAAATATCCTGTCTGCTTCTAAAAGTATCTAATTTAAAAATATATTCAAACAATACAACTTCTTCAGTAGACCTTTATTAAATTTGAAGGTTAATAAATCTGAGTCATTAACTTGCTGTAGGAACAAATTTTATTGCTTAAAAATGTCTAATTTATAGTGTTTCACAGTGTAATAAATGTTAGCCCATTTTAGGGATTTCTTGGCAATAAACATTGTTTTATTGTCATGATATTTTCTATAACATGCAAGCACAGCTTTGTTTGTTTATCTAGTCTACAGTGTGACTGATGTCCGAAATGAACATTAAATTTAATGGATCACTGGAAATGGAACATAATAAATATGGTGAGACAGTTTCACAGTGAAATATTAAATCACGTGAAGTTTATCATTGGAAAAGTTTTACAATATACAACAGACTTATTTATTTTTGAATTGAGTTATATATAAGAAGAAAACAATCATATTTAATTTGTGTATTTACGAAAGAAAACTCCTCGGAATATGTGGTATTATAGTATACGAATTATAAGAATTTAAGTATCAAATTTAGTCTCAGTCTATTTAATCAATAAAATGATCGCTAAACATTAAGAAAGGAACTGATGATATATTTATAATAAACATTTGTTTTTTAAAATAAATAAATGAAACCACATTGCACTAAGTAGGTGATTATTTTTTATAAAAATATTATCATAAATTACTACTGTATGTATTATAGAAGAAGAATATATTTTTAAGCTAAATGATTTTAATACATGGATAATTTAAAGTGACTTAAATGACGATATGCTTAATCGCTGGTATTAATTAGAAAACGAACTCTTCTAAGATACAAAGTATTTTCCATTTTTTACTTATACTTACGAAGAAATGTGTTTTTTAATAGATATGTTACTTAAGTATTTAACTTTAATTAACGATAAGCGTATATTCAATGCAAACGCATCATTTTAAAATGGCTAAAAAAAAACTTGTATGAAATTTTCAAAGCCTCTTTAAAACAGAAAGAAATCGCTGGTCGCACATAGATAGCATTACGCGAACGGGCTCTCCATAAATTATCCACTAGAAAACTTGTACGTATAAGGAGACCGCAAAGCAATGTCAAGTTATGACAGTATTTTTAGTCACGTTGAATTTTCTGCAAAGAAACAGCAGGTGGAATTTTCGAAAATTCCTTCTGCGCCTAGAGCTACATACCCGTACTTACTTTTTGTACCAGTTTGTTATGGACAAGTAATTTCTAATATAACCTTTATATTCTATCCACAGTAGCGTATCATTATGTTATGACATAATGACATATTAACTGAATATATTTTTAATACCTCTAAACAATGAGTTAATTTTTATTTTATCATTAAGCAGCTGTTTTTATTGCAAACTACATAGCTAACATACCGATAGGGCTAGTAATGGTTAAATTCAACAAAATTGTCTCGGTTATTGATATCCTTTGCTTGAGTGAGAACGAGTTTAGATAAATTATGTTTTACAAGTTTCTAGAATAGAGTCTAACTCTTCCAATGCTTTCATAGTTACCATCGATTTTATCTGCTTCGTTTTCTAAATGATTCGTATATTTTAAATAATTGCTTAATATAATAAACTATTATGCCCATTGGGTTGGGTAATTGTTTGACAAACAATTCTCGTGAAAAATAATCTGTCAAAATGTCTTCACACTGCGGAGATCCATATACTCCTCTTTCGGAGTGGAATATCTTCATACTGTGTAGATCCATATGCTCCATGTTGGGAGCAAACATGGCATACATTTTTATAACATACTCCTAATTTTTTAAAACTGTAATCTGTAATACGTGAAGAAAAATAATACCATGTACGAAAGTTATTGGACGATTAAAATTTCAAACAGAAATAAAATCTGATAATTTCCCAGTTTTTAGTCGGTTAAAGTAACTTTGTCTCCAATCTCAAACGATTTGGTCTCAAACAATCTCCTAGTAAAATTGCAAAATTATTATCACACCATTCTAGGATCTGAAATCATTTTGAGAATAAGTTGAACCAGTCAACTTATGTGCCTTAATTTCTATGTGTGTCCTTTTTTACTCATCTATATTATAATTATTCCAGTTTTTCCGATCTAATAGCTTAGTTTTGCCTGTTTGTAAGAATTAGTGAAATTATTCGTAAATCGTAATGTGCTTTGGATAGGTCAACAGTTATATTGATTAATTTAAGTTAAATTCATTTAACTATCACTTTGATAATAACAATAAAGAATACGTTGAAATCTCACGTGATAAAACCTTACATATAAACTGATCCGAAAAATAAATATATCTTATGTAGAATTTAAGCATATTTCAAAAAGTTACGCCACTGAATTTCTCCAAAGCAGCTGTGGTTCATAACCTTACAGTCGCACAAATAGATTTTATAATATTTAATATCACGCACATAGGATTATATTATGTGGTACAAATGTCACACGTATATAAAATAAATATTAATATGAAAAGTCACTATCTTCTTGCATTAAACCGGGATTTTAAATGTCGGTTAGATGGTTTAAGCAATATTGTTTATATTTAAAATGTAGCACAAGAAAATCATTTGAATGTATTTAAAATATTAATATTTCTATATAGATATAACTGTATTTTGGATAAATACACAGGTTTCAAATAGTTCCTACTTCAAAAACCGATTTCCATGAAATAATTATACCATTTTGTGTACAATACATTTAAAATTCACGTTAATTTATACGAAATACATTTATCATATTTGTATGTATATTCAGCGATTAAAATTCAAACGCACGTTAAATAATGTACCCGCGTGATAAGATATTGTAAATATATGAGTGTGTCAATGTAAAAATAATGGGAAATGTCATTAAAGTAATAATTACTCAGCCATAAAGGGCGCTATCTAAAATTCCATTTATTTACTACGTAACCATTGTGACGAACTACACATAATATACATTTACGTTTATATTGCAGCATAAAAGATACTTTCTATAATATATATTTACACTAAATTTAACGTTAGGTGTAAAATATTTTCTGCAGACTGTAATCATATACAGTGACCTAATATTGCTTATACCTAAAGTGACTCAGTTGAGTTTTTTTTAAATCTACGTGTCAACGATTAATAATTTTGACAGCGTCTCTCGTGATGGATATTAACAAATTAATAGCTTTACCTCACAAATATACTGTTTTAATTATAACACATGTAATTTTGAATCAATTTTCGATTTGTTATTGTTTATATAAAATACTAAACTCGTTTTGCAGTGTGTTCTTAGTTTATAATTAAATATTCCATTAAAATGTCTGTACATATACTGATGATAATTGCTGTTAAAAAAATTCTGCGGTATGTGAGAATCAATTAAGTATGATTTGAATGATCTTGTTTTCAAGTTGTTAATGACATAGAAATTTAGAAAATCACTGAGCGAGTCAACGGGTGCCTTTAGATAAAAACCTGTTCATGTGTAAATTACATTGATTTGCTGTACCCAGCGTTTACCGTATCTAGAAAACTTATTTTCAAAAGTTTATTCCAACGCTTTAAATGAAAATCTGGATATTTTTAATCTAAATGTGTTAAATTAAATGTTTGCTATAAAATTATCTGCCAATAATTATGTAAACGGTTTAATATACATTAAAAACTAATCTTGAATACACTAAGTGATTTTCCTATTTTAAAACTTTTCCATGCTTAAAGACTCAAAACAAATAATAAACAGTATAATGAACCATACCATTTAATATTAAACACCGTCAAATATTAAGTTGTATAGAAAGTGTTGAATACGTACGTTTTTAATACAATGTTTACATATTTTTTTTATTTGGACAATATGGATATACGTTTATCACATCCGCTCTGAAATTAGAGCATATGGTTATCTGAAAATCGAAAATCTCCAGTCCAGAAATGTTTATTTATTAATTTTGTACATGTCGTAAAATTACAAATTACAAGTTTAATACGTTAACAACACGATATACATATAGTTATGATG